>OX387253.1:1000670-1003170 GCA_947562095.1 Branchellion lobata | reverse complement strand
TTTATAAGAATAGTGGCCTTAACCAAAGAAAATTAAATTTAAAAAAAATAAAATAATTTCTGCATTAATGTTTGGGTGAAAAAGGTAAGAAAAATAGATGAAATATCTTTACTTAATACTTTATGAAAAGTGAAAAAAAAATCAATGATGAATGAAGAAAACAAAGAACTGATGATTGTAAAAACAGATAAATAAAAAAACAAATAAACAAAAAACGAAAAAAAAAATTTAAACAAAAAACAACTGAAAAAATTTGAAGAAGCAACAAATTTAAACAAACAAATGAAAAAACGGTAAATTAAAACTAACAAAAAAACCAAATGAGCATACAGACAACCAAACAAACACACAGACAATCAAACAAGCATACAGCCAACCAAACAAACATACAGACAATCAAACAAACATACAGACAACCAAACAAACATACAGACAATCAAACAAACATACAGACAACCAAACAAACATACAGACAACCAAACAAACATACAGACAATCAAATGAGCATACAGACAACCAAACAAACACACAGACAATCAAACAAACATACAGCCAACCAAACAAACATACAGACAACCAAATAAATATACAGACAACCAAACAAGCATACAGACAACCAAACAAACATACAGACAATCAAACAAACATACAGACAACCAAACAAACATAAAAACAATCAAACAAACATACAGACAACTAAACAAACATACAGACAACCAAAAAAACATACAGACAACAAAACAAACATACAGACAACCAAACAAACATACAGACAACCAAATGAGCATACAGACAACCAAACAAACATACAGACAAACAAACAAACATACAGCCAATCAAACAAACATACAGCCAACCAAACAAACATACAGACAACCAAATAAACATACAGACAACCAAACAAGCATACAGACAACCAAACAAACATACAGACAACCAAATGAGCATACAGACAACTAAACAAACATACAGACAACACCATGGCTTCTACTTGTGATGTGTAAGTGTTGAGGTGAGAAGATTGATTGAACAAACTACAAGCAAGTCAATGCAATGAAAGCGTTTTTTTTCATGCAGCTCCTATTCTTTGCAGTTCATTTTTGTTTTTTAATTTTTGTATTTGATTTTTTATTGTGATTTTTTTTTTATTTTTCCTGTATTTTTACTTTTTATATCTTATTTAGTTTTTCCATTTGTTATTGTATTTTGATTCATCTTATTGTACATGGGAATTATTGAGAACAATTGGGGGGGGAGGGGGGGGAGGGTGAGTCATAGGATTTAACTCGAATCATTGAAGTGACGAGAGAAAAGATGATCAGTTTATGGAACTCTAATTATCAACGTTGAAATTTTTCTTAAAAAAATATTGAGAAAAGTAGTTCATCAGAATGAAATATTGGAGTCGGTATGCAACAGTAGGAAATTAAATGAAAGAGAGAATCAAAATAAAAATAAGTATTAAAAAAAATTAAATAAGAATTAATAAAAAAATACTGAAAAATAAATCTTGAGAATCTTAAGAAAAATAAACAAAAAACAAAAAGTAAAACAACAAAACTGAGAATAACAAAAAAACACAAAAAACAGAAAAAAGTGAAATGAAAAAAAAAAAAATGAAAAAAAAAACTGTAAAGAAAACTATGAATGAAAACAAAATAAAAAAAACTAAAAATGAAAAAACAAAAGTGAAAAAACAAAAGTGAAAAAACAAAAGTGAAAAAACAAAAGTGAAAAAACAAAAGTGAAAAAACAAAAGTGAAAAAACAAAAGTGAAAACACCGAAAATAATTATCCACTTAAAATTTCACCATTATAAACTTTTCTATGAAATATGAGGTCTTGAGATGTTCTTTGAAATTTGTTGAATTTTTGGTGAGCTTGTTCAGGTTGTTGAAATTTTGGTGAGCTTGTTCAGGTTGTTGAATTTTTGGTGAGCTTGTTCAGGTTGTTGAAATCTTTCTGGAAATCTCCAAAAAGAGTGATGAGGTATTCCAAAGAAAGTTGAAAAGAAAAACTAGATTGGTCCGTATATTATGAAGTCCTCTGACAAAAACGGGTTGTAAGGCTAGAAAGAACAATAAAATAAAAAAACGAAAACTTGTATATGTTGCAAAATAGAAAAATTAATAAAACAAGAACATTCTAAAATTTCATTTGAGGCATTGAAAATGTCTTTGCAAAAACACAAAAGACAAGGTAGAAAGAATAGGTGGTTGTGATGTAAAGTTTGAATAGTAAGGTTTTTTTTGAGAGAAAAAAAGTTTGGTGTGATGAACATTGTTTGTTAACGAGCTAAAAATTTAATTTTTCATTTCGATTGACTTTGAAGTTGAGTCGTTTTGGTGGTTATAATAAATGCTTTCAAACAGTTATGAATTGGCCTGAGGCTTAGTGGTTGGCCAACGGAGAGTTGAAATCTTTTTCAGGGTTCGATTTTTGAGTTCAAAATGGATTTTCAGATACGGAAACAAAAGAACTTGAAAAAAATTAAAAGAAC
>OX387253.1:990670-995670 GCA_947562095.1 Branchellion lobata | reverse complement strand
TCAAAATTTGATAATAGAGACGATTTATTGTTTTGCTGTGGAAGATTTATGGATGACCCGAAAAAGAAAAAAAATCGCAGATGTTTTTCAATTTTTTTGTTTTTTTTTCGTTTCAAGAATTTAAAAAAGTTAGTGAAAACTTCACTGAATGAATTTATTAAATGAAAAAGTTTTAAATTAGAAAAAATGAAATATTGAATAATTTAAGCAATATTATGCAAAGAACCTGAACAAAAAAAGCAAAAATCAAAGTGTGAAAAGAAGAAAGACAACACAAAGAAGTGAAATTGATAAGAATTGAAGGATATAAATAAAAATTTGGTGATAAAAAAACTATAAAAAAATGGCAAATTATCAAAACCTAGAAAAAAAAAAATAAAAAACAGGGATATATGAAAAAAACCCTCAATTCGTCGTAGGACAAGAGAACACGGAACAAAAGAAGATATTAGGAAACGTAATGTTACAAAGGAAAAGAAAAGAAGATAATAAGCAATACAAAACTGTGGCATGTATGAAACACAATAAGAAGGTATCCCACCAAAAATAAAGAAAACAAAAAAACAAAACAATGAAAGACAATTATTAAGAAATAAACATAGCATCACAAAAAATGAAATACAATACAAAAAACGAAAAAAAAACAAAACAATACAAAAAATACAAAACAATATTAAACGAAAAAAAAACCAATACAATACAACAAAAAGAAAATACCATGAAACAAAACAAAAAAAAAATGAAACGATAAAATAAACTACAATACAATACAAAAAAAATATAAAAACAACACAATACAACGAAGTATAGGAAAACAATACAATACAACAAACTATATTGAAACAATACAATACAACATACTATATGAAAACAATACAATACCAAAAAATATATAAAAACAACACAATACAACAAAATATATGAAACAATACAATACAACAAACTATATGAAAACAATACAATACAACAAACTATATGAAAACAATACAAAACAACAAACTATATGAAAACAATACAATACAACAAACTATATGCAAACAATAAAATACAACAAACTATATGAAAACAATATAAGAAACTATATGACAGCAAAACAATACAACAAACTATAAGAAAAGATAAAAAACAACAAACTATATGAAAACAAAACAGTAAAATAAACTATATGAAAACAACACAATACAACAAACTATATGAAAACAAAACAGTAAAATAAACTATATGAAAACAACACAATACAACAAACTATATGAAAACAATACAAAACAACAAACTATATGGAAACAAAGCAATACAACAAACTATATGAAAACAAAAAAATACAAAAAACTATAGGAAAACAATACAAAACAACAAACTGTATGAAAAACATACAAAACAAGGAACTATACGAAACAACACAAAACAACAAACTATATAAACAATAAAATAAAATGAAATATAGGAAAAAAATAAAATACACAAACTATATAGATACAACATATAACAAGAAACTATATGAAAACAAAAAAAACAACAAAATATATGAAAACAATACAATACAACAAACTATATGGAAACAACACATAACAAAAAACTCTATGAAAACAATACAAAACAACAAACTATATCAAAACAATAAAAGAAAAAAAAACAATATGAAAACAAAACAATACTACAGTAAAAAAATGCATGAGACTATACAAGACTTAAAAATACAATATAAACCCCATAAGGTACTAAAAGATATAAAAAACAGGATAAAAATGGAGTAAAAAAATAAAACCAAAAAATAGAAAAAAGAACACGAAAAAATGACAAAAAGCCAAATCATCTAGATAGGAACGAACATTAAAAAAAACTGAAAGAAGAAGCATTATGTCTCAATGGAGTTAACATATGCACAACAAGCATAATACATAAACAGTACGGAGAAAAACAAAAAAATCAGAACTGAAATAGAAATGAACAAAAAGAGGAAGTGAATAACAATACAATGGAAAACATTGAAACAAAAAAAACGATAAAATGAAAGGGAGAACATGATAAATTCCTCAAAAGACATAAAACGGAAGAAGAAACGAAACAAGAGAAACAAAACTGGAGATGAAACAAAAGAAAAGGTATTTCAAAAGGAGAAAATAAGAGATGATGATGATGATGATGATGATGATGATGATGATGATGATGATGATGATGATGATGATGATGATGATGATGATGATGATGATGATGATGATGATGATGATGATGATGATGATGATGATGATGATGATGATGATGATGATGATGATGATGATGATGATGATGATGATGATGATGATGATGATGATGATGATGATGATGATGATGATGATGATGATGATGATGATGATGATGATGATGATGATGATGATGATGATGATGATGATGATGATGATGATGATGATGATGATGATGATGATGATGATGATGATGATGATGATGATGATGATGATGATGATGATGATGATGATGATGATGATGATGATGATGATGATGATGATGATGATGATGATGATGATGATGATGATGATGATGATGATGATGATGATGATGATGATGATGATGATGATGATGATGATGATGATGATGATGATGATGATGATGATGATGATGATGATGATGATGATGATGATGATGATGATGATGATGATGATGATGATGATGATGATGATGATGATGATGATGATGATGATGATGATGATGATGATGATGATGATGATGATGATGATGATGATGATGATGATGATGATGATGATGATGATGATGATGATGATGATGATGATGATGATGATGATGATGATGATGATGATGATGATGATGATGATGATGATGATGATGATGATGATGATGATGATGATGATGATGATGATGATGATGATGATGATGATGATGATGATGATGATGATGATGATGATGATGATGATGATGATGATGATGATGATGATGATGATGATGATGATGATGATGATGATGATGATGATGATGATGATGATGATGATGATGATGATGATGATGATGATGATGATGATGATGATGATGATGATGATGATGATGATGATGATGATGATGATGATGATGATGATGATGATGATGATGATGATGATGATGATGATGATGATGATGATGATGATGATGATGATGATGATGATGATGATGATGATGATGATGATGATGATGATGATGATGATGATGATGATGATGATGATGATGATGATGATGATGATGATGATGATGATGATGATGATGATGATGATGATGATGATGATGATGATGATGATGATGATGATGATGATGATGATGATGATGATGATGATGATGATGATGATGATGATGATGATGATGATGATGATGATGATGATGATGATGATGATGATGATGATGATGATGATGATGATGATGATGATGATGATGATGATGATGATGATGATGATGATGATGATGATGATGATGATGATGATGATGATGATGATGATGATGATGATGATGATGATGATGATGATGATGATGATGATGATGATGATGATGATGATGATGATGATGATGATGATGATGATGATGATGATGATGATGATGATGATGATGATGATGATGATGATGATGATGATGATGATGATGATGATGATGATGATGATGATGATGATGATGATGATGATGATGATGATGATGATGATGATGATGATGATGATGATGATGATGATGATGATGATGATGATGATGATGATGATGATGATGATGATGATGATGATGATGATGATGATGATGATGATGATGATGATGATGATGATGATGATGATGATGATGATGATGATGATGATGATGATGATGATGATGATGATGATGATGATGATGATGATGATGATGATGATGATGATGATGATGATGATGATGATGATGATGATGATGATGATGATGATGATGATGATGATGATGATGATGATGATGATGATGATGATGATGATGATGATGATGATGATGATGATGATGATGATGATGATGATGATGATGATGATGATGATGATGATGATGATGATGATGATGATGATGATGATGATGATGATGATGATGATGATGATGATGATGATGATGATGATGATGATGATGATGATGATGATGATGATGATGATGATGATGATGATGATGATGATGATGATGATGATGATGATGATGATGATGATGATGATGATGATGATGATGATGATGATGATGATGATGATGATGATGATGATGATGATGATGATGATGATGATGATGATGATGATGATGATGATGATGATGATGATGATGATGATGATGATGATGATGATGATGATGATGATGATGATGATGATGATGATGATGATGATGATGATGATGATGATGATGATGATGATGATGATGATGATGATGATGATGATGATGATGATGATGATGATGATGATGATGATGATGATGATGATGATGATGATGATGATGATGATGATGATGATGATGATGATGATGATGATGATGATGATGATGATGATGATGATGATGATGATGATGATGATGATGATGATGATGATGATGATGATGATGATGATGATGATGATGATGATGATGATGATGATGATGATGATGATGATGATGATGATGATGATGATGATGATGATGATGATGATGATGATGATGATGATGATGATGATGATGATGATGATGATGATGATGATGATGATGATGATGATGATGATGATGATGATGATGATGATGATGATGATGATGATGATGATGATGATGATGATGATGATGATGATGATGATGATGATGATGATGATGATGATGATGATGATGATGATGATGATGATGATGATGATGATGATGATGATGATGATGATGATGATGATGATGATGATGATGATGATGATGATGATGATGATGATGATGATGATGATGATGATGATGATGATGATGATGATGATGATGATGATGATGATGATGATGATGATGATGATGATGATGATGATGATGATGATGATGATGAT
>OX387253.1:978170-985670 GCA_947562095.1 Branchellion lobata | reverse complement strand
AGACATTTACTCGTAATTAAAAAGCATAGTGTGTGGGTGGAAGAGAGAAGGATTTATTTGTATTACAAATGACAAGTAATCAGATTTTATTGAGTATGGTATCTTTACTAATGATAAGTATTACATTTTGTTTTTATAACGCCAAAGAATGAAACTGAAATGAGCGTAGGAAGGTGGTTGTTGAATAAAAGTAGAGGGAAGGTGGGATGAGGTGGATGTTGAAGAGTGGTGGAGTGGAAGGGGGAGGAGGTGGATGTTGAAGAGTGGTGGAGTGGAAAGGGGGAGGAGGTGGATGTTGAAGAGTGGTAGAGTGGAAGGGGGGAGGAGGTGGATGTTGAAGAGTGGTGGAGTGGAAGGGGGAGGAGGTGGATGTTGAAGAGTGGTGGAGTGGAAGGGGGGAGGAGGTGGATGTTGAAGAGTGGTGGAGTGGAAGGGGGGAGGAGGTGGATGTTGAAGAGTGGTGGAGTGGAAAGGGGGAGGAGGTGGATGTTGAAGAGTGGTGGAGAGGAAGGGGGAGGAGGTGGATGTTGAAGAGTGGTGGAGTGGAAGGGGGGAGGAGGTGGATGTTGAAGAGTGGTGGAGTGGAAAGGGGGAGGAGGTGGATGTTGAAGAGTGGTGGAGTGGAAGGGGGGAGGCGGTGGATGTTGAAGAGTGGTGGAGAGGAAGGGGGAGGAGGTGGATGTTGAAGAGTGGTGGAGTGGAAGGGGGAGGAGGTGGATGTTGAAGAGTGGTGGAGTGGAAGGGGGAGGAGGTGGATGTTGAAGAGTGGTGGAGTTGAAGGGGGGAGGAGGTGGATGTTGAAGAGTGGTGGAGTTGAAGGGGGGAGGAGGTGGATGTTGAAGAGTGGTGGAGAGGAAGGGGGGAGGAGGTGGATGTTGAAGAGTGGTGGAGTGGAAGGGGGGAGGAGGTGGATGTTGAAGGGTGGTGGCGTGGAAGGGGGGAGGAGGTGGATGAAAAAGTTGGTGGAAGAAAGAGGGGAAAAGGTGAATGTTGTAGTGTGATGGAGAGGAAGAGGGTAGGTGGTGGATGTTTTAGTGTGGAAGAAAGGAGGGGAAGAGGAGGTGGATGTTGAAGAGTGGTGGAGGAGAAGGTGGGAGAAGGTGGATGGAAAGGTGGAAATGGTGGATGTTGAAAAGTGTTGAAAGAAAAGGGGAAGGGGTGGATGTAAAAGAGTGGTGGAGAGAAAGGGTGGAGGAAGTGGATGGAAAGGTTGAGAAAGTGGGTGTTGAAAAGTGGTGAAGAAGAAGGGGGAGGAGGTGGATGTTGAATTGTGGTGAACAGAAAGGGGGGAGAAGGTGGATGTTGAAGAGGGGTGAGAGGGAAGGTGGCAGGAGGTGGATGTTGAAGTGTGGTCAGAAAAAGGACGGAGGAGGTGGATGAAAATGTGAAGAAGGTGGATGTTGAAAAGTGGTGGAAGGAATGTGGGGAGGAGATGGATGTTGAAGAGTCGTGGAGGGAAAAGGTAATGAGATGGATGTTGAAAAGTGGTGAAGGAAAGGGGGGAGGGGGATGTTGAAGAGGGTGGAGGGGAAGGGGGGAGGAGGTGGATGTTGAAGAAGGTGGAGGGGAAGGGGGGAGGAGGTGGATGTTGAAGAGGGTGGAAGGGAAGGGGGGAGGAAGTGGATGTTGAAATGTGATGAAAAAAAGGGGGTAGAAGGTGGATTTTGAATTGTCGTGGATAGAAGGAGGGAGGAGGTGGATGTAGAAGAGTGGTGGAGGGCATGGGAGGAGGTGGATGTAGAAGAGTGGTGGAGGGCATGGGAGGAGGTGGATGTAGAAGAGTGGTGGAGGGGAAGGGGGGAGGAGGTGGATGTAGAAGAGTGGTGGAGGGGAAGGGGGGAGGAGGTGGATGTAGAAGAGTGGTGGAGGGCATGGGAGGAGGAGGTGGATGTAGAAGAGTGGTGGAGGGGAAGGGAGGAGGAGGTGGATGTTGAAGAGTGGTGGAGGGGAAGGGAGGAGGAGGTGGATGTAGAAGAGTGGTGGAGGGCATTGGAGGAGGAGGTGGATGTAGAAGAGTGGTGGAGGGGAAGGGAGGAGGAGGTGGATGTTGAAGAGTGGTGGAGGGGAAGGGAGGAGGAGGTGGATGTAGAAGAGTGGTGGAGGGCATTGGAGGAGGAGGTGGATGTAGAAGAGTGGTGGAGAAAAGAATGTGAATCTTGAAAAGTGGTGGAAATAAGAGGAAAGAAGGTGGATGTTGAAGAATGGTGGAAGGGAAAAAGGGAGGAAGCAAATGTTGAAAATTGGTGGAAGGGATGTGGGAAGGAGGTTATAGTGTGATGGGAGGAAAGAGGGAAAAGATGAATGTTGTAGTGTGGTTGAAAGAAAGGGGGAGGAGGTGGATGTTGAAGAGTGATGGAGGGGAAAGGGGGATGAGGTGGATGTTGAAGAGTGGTGGAGGGGAAGGGGGGAGGAGGTGGATGTTGAAGAGTGGTGGAGAAAAGAAAGTAGAAGGCGGATGTTGAAGAGTGATGGAAGGAAGGGGGAAGGAGGTGGATGTTTAAAAGGGGTTGAAAAAAGGGGGAGGAGGTGGTTGTTGAAGAGTGTTAGAGAAAAAAAAGGGAGGAGGTAAATGTTGTAAATTGGTGGACGAAAAGGGGGGATGATGTGGATGTTGTAGTCTGGTGGAGGGGAAGGAGGAAAAAGTTGGATGTTGAAGGGTGGTGGAGGAAAGGGTGGAAGAGGTGTATGTTAAAGAGTGATGGAAGGAAGAGAGGAGGAGGTGGTTGTTGAAGTGTTGTGGAGGGGAAGGGAGGTAGAGGTGGATGTTGAAGAGAGGTGGAGAAGGAGGTGGGAGGAGGTGGATGTTAAAGAGTGGTGGAGGAAAGGATGGAGGAGGTTATGTTGAAGAGTGATGGAAGGGAAGGAGGAAAAAGGGGGTTGTTGGAAAGGGGTGGAGGGGATAGAGGGAAGAGGTGGATGTTGAAGAGTGGTGGAAGGGAAGGGGAAAAGAGGTGGATGCTGAAGAGTGGTGGAGGACAGAGGGGCGGACGTGAGTGTTGTAGTGTGGTTGAGAAGAAGGGGGGAGGAAGTGGACGTTGAAAAGTGGTGGAAGAGGAAGGGGGGAGGAAGTGAAGTTTTAGTCTGGTAGAAGGAAAGGGAGAGGAGGAGGATGTTGTAGTGTTGTGGAAGAGATGGGCGGCAGAAGTCGATATGAAGAGGGGTGGAGGAAAGGGGGAAGAAGTCGATGTTGAAGAGGGGTGGAGGAAATGGGGTAGAAGGTGGATCTTGAAGAGTCGTGAAAGGAAGTGGGGAGGAAGGGGATGTTGGAGAGTGGTGAAGGAGAAGGGGGAATAAGGTGGATGTTGAAAAGTGTTGGAGGGGAAGAGGGGGAGGAGGTGGATGTTGAAGAGTGGTGGAGGGGAAGAGGGGAGGAGGTGGATGTTGAAGAATGGTGGAAGGAAAGGGGGGGAGGTGGATGTGCCAGTTAGAAGCGTTCAGAAGGTTGATGAAGTGGAATTTGCTTCCGCTGGCGATTTGCTAACTTTTTTTTTCATACTTTACTAGATTTAACATGGCATACAAGAATTATTAGAAGATAAGTAATATTAACAAATAATTAAATAAAATTTAAAAATTAAATAAATTGGTGTAAAATATAGTTGACTACAAGTGAGTCTTTTGAATATTTTATAAAAAGACATTCTAGAAATGAAATGCTATGAAAAAAAGTTAGAAAAATTTTATGGAAAATTTTCAAAATAATTTCATTAAAAATTTCATAAGTTACACGGATGAAACAAAATATACAAACGAGTAAAAGAATCAGAAACGATATTGAAAGCTGTTTTATGTACGCAATAACAAAAAATTTAATACAATGCGATGTGAGACATTATAATACATCAAGAAACAATACAATAGAGTGGCTTAGTCACTTAGTAGTGGTGAGTGAAAGCGTTCCTTTGGGAGCGCTTCTGACCAATAGCTAAGAAGCGCTTTACAAATGTGTTGATTCAATTAGACAAGACATCACAAAAAAATTGTTCACCTTACACTACAAACAAATATGATACAATACATTGGACTGAAATACAAAAGATTAAACTACCATAAACTATGATGCATTACACTACGGTGCAGCAAAATGTATACACTAAAAATCAATACAATACAACGACACAACTCTTAACGATACCCAGAGTTGCAATAAAATGGTATAAAAAAAAACTAATACACGAAACATAATAAGATAACTACGATACGATGCAACACAATGTTGCCCATAGCCCAGGGTGAGCGAACTGTAATGCGTGAAGTCAGGGTTCCAACCCATAACGTGACCAATTTTGAGTTTTTATAAACAGTAAATAGTCAAAGGGATGGAAGCCGTTTCAAAGGGTCTGGAAAGCGTTATAATAACTTGTAATCTAAAATTGTTTTCATAAAACAACGAGATTGAACTATGACAAGATTGTACACTATAAAAATGAGAAAAACTGTGACAATTTACTACAATATGGAACAAGTAAATACAATAAAATACAATACACTATGAAAAAATACAAAAATTTATTCGTTATTAGAACTATTAATTATCAAGTTTTGTATTTTTAAAACAAAAAATACAAATGTCCACTTCCGAAACATTAATTATTTTTTGAGCAAATTTAAGCAGTTGTTTTTCAAAAAAGTTATTTTATTTTTTTGTATATCAATGTTCATTTTTGAATTTTTCAATGAACAAATTAATTTTTTTTGTTTTTCAAAATCTTTGCGTTTTCTAGGTCTCCGTTATTGTACTTGCACTACGCTCTGGGTGCAAAATGCTGAATGGTTTTAAGTTTGCACTCTTTCTTCTTAATTGACTTTTTTTTTAATTCTTCAGACTATTTTAAGTTTCACGGCTCGAAAAAAGATTTTATGGAGGTGTTTCCGTATATTTAAAAAAATATTTTTGACTTTTATTCGTGAAAATTCTATTTAACGTATTTCTCATGTTTTAAATACATATAATTTTTGTTGTATTCTAGTATTTTTTAAAGATAATTTTATAATTATTAGTAATTAAATCATCAGCTTAATCAATCAATTTTTCTATAGTTTTTCAATAATATATGCAACATTCATTCATCCACTATCATTCATCCATCCATTGATCCTCTCATCTGCCCATTTATTCATTCATCAATCAATTCACTCATTCTTCTCTTCAACCCTTCATTCAGCCTTTCATTCATCCTTCCATTCATCAACAAAATTTAATCTTTATTCTTCCATAAATCATTTTTTTCAACCATCAAAAGTTTTCCATTCATTCACTATAGATTAAGTTTTTTTACATAAAAATGTTTTTTAATTGAATATTTTTTCTGTTTCAACAAAAAATTAATTATTTTATTAAAAAAAATAAAAAGTTATTGATTTTTCTTTAAATTGTTTTCATTTCATTTGAAAACCACAAATATATCAACCCACCTATCGCTTTGAATTTTTTTTTCAATTTTTGTTCGAATTAGATAACTTCAACAAAAAAAGATTTTCCATTTGTTTTTTTTGCTATATTTCAATTTAAGACAAATTCACAATAATATTAAAGTTTCAATTCAAACTTTTAATTAAGTTTTTGTATGTAGTTGTTTCAGAAAAAAAGAATTTTTATTTTCCGAAGACAATGATGTGGACTAAAAAGAGAACCCACCGCCTTAGTTAACGAATTCTCTTAGGATTATTGTTTTTTTTGTTATTATTCGTTTTATTGTTGAGGTTATTAATACATCACGCAGACCAAAGCCGCTACTTTACTAAAAAGTTCTCCGAGAACTTTATCTATGCCTATATATATATGTACCTGCCTACCTACCTACCTACCTACCTACCTACCTACCTACCTACCTACCTGCACACACACACACACACACACACACACACACACACACACACACACACACACACACACACACACACACACACACACACACACACACACACACACACACACACACACACACACACACACACACAAACACACACACACACACACACACACACACACACACACACACACACACACACACACACACACAAACACACACACACACACACACACACACACACACACACAGGCTGGTGTGCGGGTGGGAAGTTGGTGTGAGGGTGGGAGGTTGGTGTGCGGGTGGGAGGTTGGTGTGCGGGTGGGAGGTTGGTGTGCGGGTGGGAGGTTGGTGTGCGGGTGGGAGGTTGGTGTGCGGGTGGGAGGTTGGTGTGCATAAGAGGATTGGCGGTGGTATTAAGGAAGGTGGAATGGTGGTGGTGTTGATAATGGTGGTGGGAGTGTTGGAGGAAGTGGTGAGGATGGAAAACTGATGAAACGATGTGGGATGATTGTGAAAGTAATGTTAATATGGGTGATGATATTTCGAATGGTTGTGGTGGAGTTAATGATGTTAATGTTAATCATGATAGAAATGATAAATATTGATAATAATAATATTGGTGGTTTTGTGTTTAAAATGAGGGTGATTTTTACGGTATTGGGTTCATAATTGGGTCAGTTTTGGAGCTTGGGGACGCAATGGTGGTAGTTTCAGTGTGGTGGTGTCAGTGTGGTAGTGTCAGTGTTGTGGTGTCAGTGTGGTGGTGTCACGGTGGTGGTATCAGTGCGGTGGTGTCAGTGTGGTGGTATCAGTGCGGTGGTGTCAGTGTGGTGGTGTCAGTGTGGTAATGTCAGTGTGGTGGTGTCAGTGTGATGGTGTCAGTGTGGTGGTGTCAGTGCGGTAGTTGCAGTGTGGTTGTGTCAGTGCGGTGGTGTCAGTGCAGTGATGTTAGTGTGGTGGTATCAGTGTGGTGGTGTCAGTGTGGTGGTGTCTGTGTGGTGGTGTCACTGCAGTGGTGTCAGTGTGGTGGTGTCGGTGTGGTAGTGTCAGTGTAGTGGTGTCTGTGTGGTACTGTCAGTGTAGTGGTGTCAGTGTGGTGGTGTCAATGTGGTGGTGTCAGTGGTATGGTGTCAGTGTAGTGGTGTCAGTGGTATGGTGTCAGTGTGGTGGTGTCAGTGTGCTGGTGTCAGTGCGGTAGTGTCAGTGTGGTGGTGTCAGTGGGATGGTGTCTGTGTGGTGGTGTCAGTTTGATGGTGTCAGTGTGGTGGTGTCAGTGCGGTAGTTGCAGTATGGTGGTGTCAGTGCGGTGGTGTCAGTGCAGTGGTGTTAGTGTGGTGGTATCAGTGCGGTGGTGTCAGTGTGGTGGTGTCGGTGTGGTAGTGTAGGTGTGGTGGTGTCTGTGTAGTAGTGTCAGTGTGGTGGTTTCAGTGTGGTGGTGTCAGTATGGTGGTGTCAGTGGGGCGGTGTCAGTGCAGGGGTCAAGAAGGTGAAGAAACTGATGATAGTCCTGGTGACGGTGGTTCAATGTGGCTTGTGGAATGTTAATGGAGTCGATGGAAGAGGTGGTGATGAAAGTAGTGGTGGTGGTGGACTAAGACAGGGGAGACCAGTGGTCGAATGATGCTCATGGAATGAGGGCTGGAGATAAAAGAGTTAATTACGATGAAAATGTCTTCAAACCAAATAT
>OX387253.1:970670-975670 GCA_947562095.1 Branchellion lobata | reverse complement strand
AAAAGATGAATTGATTTTTCTGTTTGATCTTTTTCTTTCTCTACATCTTTCTTTTTTTCTTTTTTCATTATTTCTTTTTATTTCACGTTATTTCCACCTACACTCTAATTAAAGCCTTTTGTTTGGTTGATGTAGTTGCCTTTGTTTGCTGTTTTTTGTGTAGTTGAGAGACTATAAAATGCATGGCTTCCTGATAAGTTTGTGGCCTGTATGCCATTCCGTAGCCTCCTTCTTTTGAGGCATTTGCTTTCTTTCTTTGTTTCTTGTTCTTTTTTGCAACTTTTCAACGTCTCAGCCTCTATCATCGTGTTCACAGCAATACTTTAAAACTTAAATTGTTCCGACATGTTTATCTGTTTTTATCATTTCATTTTTTTATCAATTTTCTTCATTAAACAAAATAAATTGGTGAGCGATCGAAAATTTCACTAACGCCATTTTTTTCTTTTTTCTTTTTCTTTTTTTTCAACTTTTTTTTTCTTTATTCTTTTTTTTTATTATTATTTTTTTATATTCTTTCAAAATCATATCCATGGGGTTGATTGTTTCACGAGTTTTCACCATCGTTTGCACATACAAAGCAAATAAATAATTAAATAATTAAAAAGATGTTTCAATCATTTTTCAGTGACATCGCAATGGTCATCGAGGCTAGAATATTTGTTAACGAAAATTTCTTTTCACTTGGTCCCTCCTTTTACTTCCTAGGAACTGCACAAAAGGTATTCATGCTGAACTAGACTCGACCACGCCATAAACAGCTTTTCGTCTTCAAGATTTTCTACAGTGGAAATACTCAGTACAAAAGAAATTAAAAAAGTAATCTAATCTAATCTAATCTAATCTAATCTAATCTAATCTAATCTAATCTAATCTAATCTAATCTAATCTAATCTAATCTAATCTAATCTAATCTAATCTAATCTAATCTAATCTAATCTAATCTAATCTAATCTAATCTAATCTAATCTAATCTAATCTAATCTAATCTAATCTAATCTAATCTAATCTAATCTAATCTAATCTAATCTAATCTAATCTAATCTAATCTAATCTAATCTAATCTAATCTAATCTAATCTAATCTAATCTAATCTAATCTAATCTAATCTAATCTAATCTAATCTAATCTAATCTAATCTAATCTAATCTAATCTAATCTAATCTAATCTAATCTAATCTAATCTAATCTAATCTAATCTAATCTAATCTAATCTAATCTAATCTAATCTAATCTAATCTAATCTAATCTAATCTAATCTAATCTAATCTAATCTAATCTAATCTAATCTAATCTAATCTAATCTAATCTAATCAGATCCAATCTAACCAGGAAATTCGTAGCGCGCCTTTTATCCCTTCATTCAAAGACGCTCGCCTATCTATCGCCCTAGAGATCCACTTCATGCATCTAAAAGACCCAAATGAGAGCTGTCAAGAGGCACAGAAGCCAGAACCTTTAAACGCCCAAAAATTAAAAAATAGTTTTTATTGAATATAATTCACTCAAAGGTGGAAAAATTTACAAAACTTGATAAAAAAAACTCAACATAGGAGAAAGAGTTGAATAAACAAAAACTGTAAAGTTTGATGGAAATTCCAATATTTGTTTTTGTGTTTGCGTCGTCTGATTTGGAAAACTCGATGTTGAAATTCTTTCGAAACTACTTACTTCGGAGCCCCTTCTGCGATGTGCTGGAGTCCAATGCAGCTGCTAAAAAAAACTCTAATTTAAATTCATTCGATAGTCGATGTTAAATTTCAAAATGGTCTTCAAGCTGACGCTCCGTGCAATTTATTAGAAATATTTCGTACTTGTTCTACTAAAAAAACTATAAGAATTAAATTAACTGACCAACAATTTGAAATGAACTGACAAAAAATTTGAAATGAACTGACGAAAAATTTGAAATGAACTGACGAAAAATTTGAAATGAACTGACGAAAAATTGGAAATAATTTTGTTGAAATGCGACATGGATCTCTTGTTTGAACACTCAACTCGTCATATTCCAATAATTCTTTTGGAAGTCTAATAAACTTTTGAAATTTCCATGTTTGCGTTGCCAACGTGATGCCGGTTATTGCCGCTGAGTTTTCATTTCTCAAATTTAACTATTTTAATCACTTTTAAAAACTTTTTAAAATTGATTTATTGTTTTAAATTATATTTCATTGTGTTTAATATTTTTTCAACTTTTTCTCTCGCGATTTGTTCATTTCGTAGGTTCAATGCTGACTTTTATGACTGATAACTTCCTGTTTTCGTATATTTAAATGTTTCCTTTTTTAGTTTGACTATTCGCCGTGTATTTGTAACATTTCCAGCGTAGGTCTGGACTTGATCTAATGAAGACTATAAAAAAAGTCTTCATTGAATCAGTCACATGCTGAAGTGTTACGGAACACTACGTTCTCTGACAATTCGTTGATTAATAGTTGCAACATTTGTTCACTTGAACCTGACGGCTCAGTCGATCACCACTGCATTATGTGGACCTCATTAACTTTGTTTCATGCACAATTCATGCACCGGAAAATATATTTATTACATTAATATATTATGAAGTCGTTAAGTTAAAATAAGTAAATGTAGAGATTTAATTAACAATTTAAAATAAAGAAAGTTAGTTTTTGAAATAATAGTTAAAAAGTGAACCTACTAAATTTCTCTTTCTTCAATCCTGTCATGCCTACATTGGCTCAAATGCTCGATGCAAAATATTCACTCTTTTCACTATGCTCTTTATTCTTTTTCTCCCGACCTTCTTTCATTCGTCTGTTTCTATTTCAAATATTTTCAAATGTTTTTCTTACACTGGTCGTTTTAACACCTCATTAAACATCCGATACTTTTCAACCTTTTCAGCGTCCGACTGGATTTGATTGAAGGGAAATGAATCCTCCTACATTTATTTTTGCCATTTCCATATGCCCATTTTTCAATCTCAAAAAAAAACAAATTTGTGTATTTCAAAATTATTTGTTAAAGTTTTTTTTATCTTTTTCATGTGATCTCAGTCATATATAATGGGAAGTGAATTCTATAGTGGACAACCTTTTGTGAATTAATTTATTTTTATTGACATTATTCATCACCTATTAGCCTTGTTCCTACAACACAATCATTGAACATTATTTTATCATTTTCATCCAAAAATTTCTTTTTGGAAAACCCATAAAAAATTAAAAAATAAACTTTGAAATCAGTGAAAAAAACTTGGTGGAATTGAAAATTGTTTTTTATCTGCAAAACTGAATAATTTTTTTTTTGGCTAATAACATAAATTTTAATTTTTTAATAAAACATACGTTTTATTCGTTTTAGCAAACCTTTTTGATGACATATTGAGAATAGTTTAAGAAAAAAAAACGGTCGGTTTTGGTTGTCCGTAGAACGAGTTTAGCATGTTTATTGCAAAAAGATAATTGTGTAGACTGAAATACATATCAGATGTTTTTTCACAGTGCGAACATATTGAAAAATAGATAAATGAGATTAAAAAAACTGTTACAATGTATCTTTTGGAATCGAACAAAAATCCTTGGTCTATTTGCTAAAAAATACAATAAAATCAATAAACTTTTTCTGATTATAAAACAAAAAAGAAAAACACTCTAATGTTATTTTTAATGTATAAATGCCTCTTTCGTTAGAATTATGAATTTACAAATGACTATTGATGGGTCGCTAGGGAGAATGATATTGTTGCCCAAAATTGAAATAGAAAAATAGAAAAAAAAGCTGTTGAAACAAGATAAGTTCCAATACATGAGCAAAGTGAGATAAACAAAATAAAAAAAGTCAAACGGGATGAATAATCGTTTTGTGGGTTGTTTTTTATGGTAGGAAAAACATTAAAAAACAAAAGTACGAAAGCTTTTGGAAATTTAAGATTGCTTTTGGGTGGAAAAAAGTGAGAAATCACCATAAAGCCAAAAATGATGTGAGAAATGATGTGAGAAAATGAATGGAAAGTTTCGAAATATAATTATTTTCTTTAGAAACAGGTATTAATTTGATGAAGAGTTTGGAAAAAAAAACAACTAATGGAAAAAAGTGAAAAAAACATTTTAGTTTGAAAAATGCTCAGTAAAATGATGAAAATAATTATGAAAAAAAAGTCTGAATATTAAAGAAGACTCGTGAAAAATTAAAATTTTGAAAAAGAAATTTTTTTTTTCGTATTGAAAAGTTTCATACAAAAACATTCAACTAAGAAATTAAAAATGAATGATACGGTAAAAAAAACAAACGAAAAAAATTTTTTAAACAACTTTGTCGAAAAAATATTTTTGCAGTTTCTGTTAATATGCTCATGTATTTACTCCTGAAACTATTTTTAAATAAAAAACTGACTCAACAGTTGGACTCAATACGAAAGGAAAAACACATGGCAACATTAATTTTGTACTTCGTGAATTTCAAAGGCTCGATGAATGATTGAGGATTCAATGTCTAATTTTATGCTTTTTTGTGTAACACCTCTGCGCCTGCGCCATAATGATTGGCCTGTTCC
Source organism: Branchellion lobata (assembly GCA_947562095.1). NCBI lineage: Eukaryota > Metazoa > Annelida > Clitellata > Hirudinida > Piscicolidae > Branchellion > Branchellion lobata. Next base: position 971,151 of record OX387253.1, on the reverse strand, counting down.
GTTGTAGTGTGATCGGGTGTGCTCAGGTTTGAGTTCTAAAATCGGTAAGTCAATTGAAGTACAGATGCCGTCCCAGAGTGTCCAGTCCTCTAGTAGCCCACAACGAGTAAAACCGTTTTCATGGGAGCGTTTTTGAACATAGCGCTAAAGGGCGCGTTGCAAATGTCTTGATTAGATGAGATTAGATTAGAATAGATTAAAATAATTTTCATATTTAAATACATTTTTTGTTTTGAAGAATTCCTTCATAGCGAATTATTATCATAATCATTCAAACACCATTCATGGGCATGAGAATTTCACATTGACAGTTTTGGTGGTGAGCAGTTATCATAGTAAACAAGATATTATAGTGACATTCTTACTCCGGAGGTAATGTTTCGTGACGAGATTATATTTTTGTTTGAACTCTTCTCAAATAAATCTTTTTTTGCAGGGTCTCCACCAAAGATCAGCACCATTTTAGCAGTACAGAATTTTG
>OX387253.1:955670-960670 GCA_947562095.1 Branchellion lobata | reverse complement strand
AAATTATTGAGTGTTTTTAATTAGGCGCATATTCATAACATTCTTTGATGAGTTTCAAGTCCCAAACTCAAAATTAAAAAAACTTTGTAAATATTTTATTTTTTATATTGAAATAAAAATAAAATTGAATAAAAAAAACGGAGAAATCCACGCCCCTCAACATACTCACAACCAACAAGAATACAAACCTATTTCCAAATCAAACCGATGCCACTAACAACCTTCCCAGCCCATCGGCTTTCCACCAAAAGAGCTTCATCTCCATAAAAAAGCCACTTGCCATTTAAAAAATAACTTTTCATCTTTTTATCAAAAACTTCATGACTTCCTGGAACACTCCAGCCTCCCATCAAAAGTTCCACTTCTCAAAAACCTCACCCACAACCAACCCCATCATTAAAGCCACTCTTGCGGTCTTTGCGCGGTTCGACTTTGAGATCAAGGTCAGGAAAGACCACTTCACTTTCGTCCAATTGGGGCAGACAACCAATCAAATGATCCCGGAGCTTTCTGAGGGCCACAAAAAAGAGAACCTTGTCAGAAGCCCTCGGAAGCTGAGAGCATCTGGCACTGCTCGACGGCATCACGTACACCACCTGGGTAGGTGAGCATTTGATGTGGGCTTTTTGGGGGTTTGGGAAAAGGATTTGTTCAGGGTGTTTGAGGGTTTGAATAATTGAGGCATCTAATGAATTTTTAAGGTTTTTTTTGAAGGTTGAGTGTGTTTTTTTTAGGGGTTGGAAGTGTTTTTTGAAGTGGCTCAGAGTGCTTTGGGAGAGTGGAATAGTTGGGAGACTGGAAAATCTTGGGAAAGATTGATTGGAAGTTAGGTGTGATTCCCGAAAGCTAATTTGCCTAATACGAGTTCAGGTTGTTCGGCTGATATTTTGGGAGGGTGGTGAAGAAATTGAAGAAGGAATTTTTTTTCAGAGTGTTGAAAACGTGTTGTTGAAAGGGTTTTAGTGAAGAAATAAGAGTGGTTTGAATGCGATTAAAGTTATATATAACACAACTTAAACTCTGCTGCCAGTATTTTTTCCATTCTCATTATCATTGTAGAATAATAACAATCCTAAAATGAAAACTAAATATTTTTTCAAAGTGTATTTCTAATAAAAAAGCTCTTCTGATTTATTATAAAAATCCAATAGTTATGTTACAAATAATATTTCTGAAGAACCATGGAGGGTCTGAAAACTGCAGAAAACACGCATAAAACCACGAAAAATTGACAAAAGCACGAAAACATGAGTACTACAAGAAAATTTTATTGTCTTATTATTAAACTTCATTGTTTCAAAAAAAAGTATTCAATTTGTATTAAAAACCACTAACATTATTGAATATTTCTGATATAAAGATAATATGACATTTGTTATTTGTCTTGTGACAACTTCAAAAAAGTCAAATTTGTTTTTCTCTAAAAATTTTTTTTTCGGAATTATGGTTAGAAGGTTTGGTTGATTTGATGTTAATTTTGTTATGAAAAATGCGGGCACCATTTAGTAGGAGGGTGATGTTTTTGTGAGAAAGATTGCTTTGTAATGTGTGTTTTTCTTGTGTTTTTGTTTTATTTTTCAATTTTTTATGTTTTTGTTATAATTCCGAAATTCATTTTTTTATTTTTTCTAAAAAGTCCTTTTATTTGTTTGTTTTTTCTTTTTTTTTCTCTGTTTGTTTATTTTTTCCGTTGTAGTTTTCATTAAAAATCCAAAATTTTTCTTCATTTTTCAGTTTTTTTTTCAATCGTTATGTTTCAAAAATTTTCAGCGATAAAATTTTGGTTGTTTTTGTTCACTCCAGCCATCAATCACTTAATTCTTCCACACACTCAAAATCATTCCGCCACCACCACCATCACCACCACCACCACCACCACCACCACCACCACCACCACCACCACCATTACTACTACTACTACTCAACGTAACCCCCACAAACCCCCAACATCTACCAACAAAGCCTCCCAAAAGTATCACAAAGTTCACTAAAAACCACCAAAAGATTTCCAGCTCCACCACAACTGACAGTGTTGGTTCCAGGGAATGGGTCAGGTTGTTTGCCAATGTAGAAATTCTTGTGGTTACAGAACACCTCGTAGATTCCCTTGCCGTTGAAGACTGCTATCTTGGGTTTGTAGGTCTGTATCTTCTCACTCAAAGTCTCGATGCCATCTCGAATTTCTCGTCTGGTGATTAGGTGGGTAGATGGGTTGGTTGAGTGAGTGGTCTGATGGGTGGGTGAGTGATTAGAGGAATAGGAAAAACGGGTGGATGGGTAGGTGAGTAGACAAGTGGGTAAGTATAAATGGATGGGTTGATGGGTAGGTTGGGTAGGAAGGTTGGTGGACGAATGAATAGGTGGGTGGGTTAGATGGGTAGGTAGGTTTGTGGATGAGTAGATGAGTAGGCTGAGCTGGTTGGTGGATAGATTGATGGGTGAGTTGGTGGATGGCTGAATGACTTGGCAGTTGGGTGGATGGTAAAGTGAGTGATTGATTGGAGGATTCGAGTAGTTGAACTGTTGGATGTGTGATGAACGGGTGGGTTGTAGTGTTATGGAAAAAGTGGTGGTTAAAAAAAAGGTATTGGAAGAAAAGTGGTTGTGACTTGAACGTGGGAAGAATAGAGAGGTATTGTGGTGGGGTGGCAAAAACTTCAAGTGGTATCGCAATTTGAAAAAGTTAAAAATAATTTTGAAAAATTTATTTATGGAGAGACGTAGAAGGGTAAGCTGGAAAAAATGGGTTTTTTTTGTGAAACGGAAAATAAGTTAAGGAAATGGTAGAAGGATTATGGGAGGGGGGGGGGCGATGCAGGAGGGGGGGCGATGCAGGGTTGGGGGCGATGCAGGATTGGGGGCGTGATGTTAAAATCACAACCCAATACAAACATTACGAAGAAATACAAAAATTACGAATAAATACAAAAATTACGAATAAACAAAAAAACTACAACCCAGCATGAAACATAAGAACATAAAAAAACAGTGAAACAAAATAAATTTATCAGCGCTTTTGATTGTCTCTATACATGAACCAGCAGAGTTTGTTTCATTCCATTTATTGAAATTTTTGAAATAAATCTTTCTTTTCTGGGAAAAATCTTCGTTTTAATTAGGATTTTATGATGATACTTGGGGGAATTTACATGTCAAAGGTAAGGGATGTAACTCAAAAACTCAAGTAAATCTTTAAAAAAAAGATTTTTTTAGTTTCAAAAAAACAAAAAAATTTGGAATTACGTGGCAATGAAGGATTGTGTAGAAAAATAAGTTTTTGATATGTTTTTTCGGAGTTTCATCAATATTCAAAAGCGCATTTTTGATATGTTTTCAATTTATTTTTGCTTATGAGCAAAAAATGAAAAAGGCTGAACAGAAAAACAAAAGAAACAAAATGGGAAAATATTTTTTTACTCGTTTTCTAATCAATCATTCCAGCATCAGAACAGAACGATTCAAAGTAGAAAAAAATCAATTTTGCTACGAAATCCTTAATGAGAACGTATTTCCTAGTTTTTTATTAATTTTTTTGCAAAATCGTACGTGAACACACACACACAACCACACACACACACACACACACACACACACACACACACACACACACACACACACACACACACACACACACACACACACACACACACACACACACACACACACACACACACACACACACACACACACACACACACACACACACACACACACACACACACACACACACACACACACACACACACACACACACACACACACACACACACACACACACACACACACACACACACACACACACACACACACACACACACACACACACACACACACACACACACACACACACACACACACACACACACACACACACACACACACACACACACACACACACACACACACACACACACACACACACACACACACACACACACACACACACACACATACACACACACACACACACACACACACACACACACACACACACACACACACACACACACACACACACACACACACACACACACACACACACACACACACACACACACACACACACACACACACACACACACACACACACACACACATACAAAAATTTATATAAAACGATAAACACTGAAAAAAGGAGTTGCAACTCCAAATAAAACAAAATAATAAAAAACTATTCTAAAAAACACTGCTTTAAAAGAAAATCAATGATATTTTTGGCAATTTTGTCTCCAACTTAATGAGGTTGATGGAAGGTCCATAGTTTCGAAGGCTTTAGATGTTTAATTGTGGATGCAAGAAAGTAGGAATAATCATGTGAATAATTTTTACCTATCAATTGTTTAAAAAAATTAAATTCAAAACAATAAAATGAATTTCCATTGAATGTTTGTCGAAAGTTTGTTTTTGAATTTATTTTTTAATTATTTAAAATGTTTTTTTCGTCATAGACTTCTTTGACGCTCATTCTGATTGACGCTGAAATGTAATAAACTGAAGAAAAAAACGATAAACTAACAAAGAATAATAATAAATAATTCTTTTTCAAATTTAAGTTTAAAGATGAGACGATAATTTTACAATGGATAACATGAGTTGCCATTGAAAGAATTGAACTATAGAACCAATTGATTATTTAAAAACAAATCAGAATTGAATTTAGTCAAAAAAAACAATTGAAGAATGTTTAATCGCTACGTTGTATGGGTCCAAAATGTTTCTTTTTTTGAAACTCATATTCATGGAAAGGTTCGTTTCGAAAAGCTATTCCACAGTTTTATATGCCTTCCATCAATGGTTCACCTTTCGTTGTTCATGGAACCAAGAAATTCCATCCATTTTTCCAGCGCTTTTTTTCTTTCATTATCTTTCTAACAATAATTATAATTTTTTACAAAAATATTTAAAATCACTTTTAACTGGAAGCTAATGTCATTTTGAACTGTCCATTAAACCAAATTATGTATTTTTTCGATTCTTGAAATCCTTATTGAATAAGTTGA
>OX387253.1:940670-945670 GCA_947562095.1 Branchellion lobata | reverse complement strand
TTTGATTGATCTCAGTTGACTCTTGACTCAATGTTATGATTGATTAGAAAGAGATTATAATCCACTCTGCATAGTTGCCTTTTTGATATTACTAACTTTAATAATAATAAAAGTGAAAAAATATTATTTTGATGAATAATTATTTTAATAATTATTTACGAAATATTAATATTATAAAAATATTATAAATTTGTAAAGAAAAGATTTAAATGATGTTCCTTTTAATGATAATTAAAACAGTTGACGAAATTAATGAAAAGACCAAGTATGCTCATGAGACGCACAAAGCAGGTTCGAAGTCATTGATCTGATGAATAAATGAGGAACGAGTGGTCGAGGTAGAAGGGTTGGATTGATGGTTGAATAAATGGATGGTTGGATGAATGGTTGGATAGATGGTTAGATGGATGGTTGGATAGATGGTTGGATGAATGGTTAGATGGATGGTTGGATAGATGGTTGAATAAATGGATGGTTGGATGAATGGTTGGATAGATGGTTGGATAGATGGTTAGATGGATGGTCAGATGGATGGTTGGATGAATGGTTGGATAGATGGTTGGATAGATGGTTGGATGAATGGTTAGATGGATGGTTGGATTGATGGTTGAATAAATGGATGGTTGGATGAATGGTTGGATAGATGGTTGGATAGATGGTTAGATGGATGGTCAGATGGATGGTTGGATGAATGGTTGGATGGATGGTTGGATAGATGGTTGGATGGAGGGTTGAATGGTTGGATGGATGGATAGTTGGATGGATGGATGGATAGATGGTTGGATGGATGGTTAGATGAATAGTTTTATGAATAGCTGGATGAATGGTTGGATGGATGGTTGTATGGATGGTTGGATGAATGGTTGGATGAATGGTTGGATAGATGGTTGGATGGATGGTTAGATGGATGGTTGGAGGATTGATGGTTGGAGGATGGATGGATGGATGGTTGGATAGATGGTTGTATGGATGGTTGGATGAATGGTTGGATGAATGGTTGGATAGATGGTTGGATGGATGGTTAGATGGATGGTTGGAGGATTGATGGTTGGAGGATGGATGGATGGATGGTGGGATAGATGGTTGGATGGATGGTTGGATAAATGGTTGGATAAATGGTTGGATGAATGGTTAGATGGATGGTTGGATTGATGGTTGGATAGATGGTTGGACGGATGGTTTTACGGTTGTTTGAATGGATGGTTGGATGGGTGGTTGGACGGTTGTTTGGATGGATGGTTGGATGGGTGGTTGGATGGATGGTTGGAAGAATGGCTGGATGGATGGTTGGATAGCTGGTTGGATGGATGGTTGGATTGATGGTTGGATGAATTGTTGATGGATGGTTGGATGGATGGTTGGATGGATGGTTGGATGGATGGTTGGATGGATGGTTGGATGGATGGTTGGATGGATGGTTGGATGGATGGTTGGATGGATGGTTGGATGGATGGTTGGATGGATGGTTAGATGAATGGTGTGATGGATGGTTGGATAGATGGTTGGATGGATGGTTAGATGAATGGTGTGATGGATGGTTGGATAGATGGTTGGATGGATGGTTGGATGGATGGTTGGATGGATGGTTGGATGGATGGTTGGATGGATGGTTGGATGGATGGTTGGATGGATGGTTGGATGGATGGTTGGATGGATGGTTGGATGGATGGTTGGATGGATGGTTGGATGGATGGTTGGATGGATGGTTGGATAAATGGTTGGATGGATGGTTGAAAGGATGGTTGGATGGATGGTTGGATGGATGGTTGGATGGATGGTTGGATGGATGGTTGGATGGATGGTTGGATGGATGGTTGGATGGATGGTTGGATGGATGGTTGGATGGATGGTTGGATGGATGGTTGGATGGATGGTTGGATGGATGGTTGGATGGATGGTTGGATGGATGGCTGGATGGATGGTTGGATGGATGGTTGGATGGATGGTTGGATGGATGTTTGGATGGATGGTTGGATGGATGGTTGGATAGATGGTTGGATTGAAGGTTGGTTGAAAGGTTGGATGGTTGGTTGGATAGATGGTGGATGGATGGTTGGATGGATGGTTGGAAGGATTGTTAGATAGATTTTTGGACGGAAGTTTGGATGGATGGTTGGATGGATGGTTTGATGGATGGGTGGTTGGATGGATGGTTGGATGGATGGTTGGAAGGATTGTTAGATAGATGTTTGGACGGAAGTTTGGATAGATGGTTGGATGGATGGTTTGATGGATGGGTGGTTGGATGGATGGTTGGATGGATGGTTGGATGGATGGGTGGTTAGATAGATAAATGATTTGATGATTGCTTGGATGGGTGGTTGAATGTCTAAGTGGCTAAAAAGATGAATTAGTTGAAAGTTGGACGGATGATGGTTTTATTGATTGCTTGGTTGTTGAAGTTAAGTTGTATGGAAGAATAGAATTGAGTTTCCTGATAATTTGTGGTTGAAATAAGCGTATATTTCGATGTTGAGAGGCAATTCACTTCACTTCAGTTCAATTGCAGCTACACACTACCACAAATCACCACACATCGCCACACATCGCCACACACTACCACAAATCACCACACATCGCCACACATCGCCACACAACACCGCAAATCGCCACACAACACCGTACATCGCCACACAACACCGCAAATCGCCACACAACACCGCACATCGCCACACAACACCGCAAATCGCCACACAACACCGCACATCGCCACACAACACCACACATCGCCACACAACACCACACATCGCCACACAACACTACAATTTAGTCTCGTTACACCACCACACCTAGCACATCTCTATCACAAAACATAACGATCATATACTCACTCACACCTACATTTTCATAACACCGCACAAAATTAACCTCCAGTCACTCTTACCACTGGGATCTTAATGGAGTATAACACCATCACAATACCATTACACCAAAAAAAACCACCACACACCAAAACCCTCTTACCACACCACAAAACCACCACACCACAAAACCCTCTTACCACACCACAAAACCACCACGCCACAAAACCACCACGCCACAAAACCATCACTCCACCAACAGAAGTGGTTGCCTGGACCGGCATAATGGTGACCAAGGTAAGCAGCTGTGAGTCCCGGACAACTGCCGATCTGTATGGTGGTGTTATGTGGTGATCATGTGTGGTTCTGTAAGATATTTTGTGGTGGTATATTGTGATGAAGTTAGGTGGTGTTATGTAGATGGAGTTAGGTGGTGTTGTGTAATAGTGTTGTGTGGTGGTGTTGTGTGATGGTGTTGTGTGGTGGTGTTGTGTGGTGGAGGTAGGTGGTCTGTGTGGTGGAGTTAAGTGGTCTTTTGTTGTGGTGTTGTGTGGTGGTTCTGTGTGGTGGTGCTGTGTGGTGGTGCTGTGTGGTGGTGCTGTGTGGTGGTGTTGTGTGGTGGTGTTGTGTGGTGGTGCTGTTTTGTGGTGTTGTGTGGTGGTGTTGTATGGTGGTGCTGTGTGCTGGTGTTGTGTGGTGGTGTTGTGCGGTGGTGTTGTGTAGTGTTCTCTGTTAATGATGTGTTGGCATAATGGTGTAATGCAGTGGCATTAAGTTGTGGCGTAGGGTGGTGTGGTGTGATGATGTCGTGTGAAGAGTTTGTGTATTGATATGGAGTTGTGTTGCGGAAGAGAAGAAGACGCAATGTGAAGGATAAAATGTAATACAGAAATAAAATGGTTGAAAGTTGGCACTGAAAGAAGAGATAAAAGGATGAAAGAGGGAAATGAGACCTTAAGGTGTGACTTTGAAGCTTTTCAAGCTTAATGTCGTTTTTTAATGCATTATATGGCTTAGCGTTTGGTTGTAGTTCATTGTTTACTGTGTTGGGTGTCGATTGTTTTGAAAAATGGTTTGTTGATTGGAAAAATGTGGTATGAAAAACTACCAAAGCTAGTAAAGAGAAAAAGTTTTTTTAGAGAAAAATCAGTTTTGCGGAAAAACTTTGAATGATTGGATGGAAACTCAGCTCGAATTTCTCTCAAAAAATGATTGATTCTATTATCCAGAAAGATATTCAAAAAATTGCGAATGATTAATGTGACTGACGAAACATAACATTAAAAAATATATATAAAAAAATAAATAATAATAATAAAAAAATATACATATATATATATCATTTATTCAATTTAAGCAAGTTTTATTTCAATAAAAACAAAAATAAAAGCAACCAAAATACTGTTGAAAAAAAACGAACAAAAAAAGATGGAAGTATTTTTTTGGAAAAAGTAGATAAAGAAGCTATTAAAGAAAAAGAAAAAATAATTTTTTCATCGCTGGGAACACAATGTTTTTGGCGATAAACAAAATAAATGCCAAGCAAAATTGCTATAAAAAAAACATTAAAACCTCTTTCGTCTGAATTATCGTATTTACCATGAGCTCCTTTTAACCGCCTTCATAATACGTGTAATCTTTTTTGGTAATTTTTTAAGTATTTCTAATCAGAGATATGTTTTTATTGAAGTTGTTTTTGAACTGAAATTTCGTAACTTTTATTTTTTTTAAATTTATTTTCAATTTTTACGGATTTTTTTTTTACTTTCACTTTTTCTAAGTCAATTTATATTTTCAAAAATAGTTAACAACCAAAATGGGATAAAATTTGCATTGTTTGTAGTCAAAACAGCAGAGCATGGAACTCAAAGCCATAAAAAGTCTCTATTCGGCTTATGTCGTAACGATACTTCATTTCAGCATTACTTCATTGTACTGCAAGTTTTATTCTTTTATTCTCCATCAAAATGTTTCAGAAACTTCACGCATCAATTATTTAAACTTTGGTTCATTTGCCTTCAATTTTTTCTTAATTTTTATGTAATTAAACAAAATTTATTAACTTTTCTTCAAAAGTGAAATATTCAATTGTTATCTCCTTTGAACAAAAAATAAATATTGAAAAAAAAAACAATAATGAAAATAATTTAATATAAAAATAATAATAATAATAATAATAATAATAATAATAATAATAAT
>OX387253.1:920670-925670 GCA_947562095.1 Branchellion lobata | reverse complement strand
TATTATTATCATTATTATTATTATTATTTTTTTTATTTTTATTAATTTTGTTGTTGTTTTGGTTATTGTTTACATTGTTGTTTTTATAATGTATACATCTACTAAAACTGTTACTACTACTATTTCTACCACTACTACTAATGCTACTAATACTGCTGCTGCTAATACTACTACTACTACTACTACTACTACTACTACTACTACTACTACTACTACTACTACTACTACTACTACTACTACTACTACTACTAATACTACTACTACTACTACTACTACTACTACTACTACTACTACTACTACTACTACTACTACTACTACTACTACTACTACTACTACTACTACTACTGCCACTATTACTATTACTATTACTACTACTATTATTACTATTATTACTACCATTAATACTACTACTACTACTAATACTACTACTACCACTACTACTACTACTACTACTACTACTACTACTACTACTACTACTACTACTACTACTACTACTACTACTACTACTACTACTACTACTACTACCAATACTACTACTACTATTACTATTACTATTACTACTACTACTACTATTACTGCCATTACTACTACTAATATTATTATTATTATTATTATTATTATTATTATTATTATTATTCTTATTATTATTATTATTATTATGATTATTATTCATATTATCATTATTTCTTCCATAAAACAAATCATCATTCATTTCAACCATAATATTTCCATCACCGTTGAAATTATTCGTGATATTTGCATCGCTAGCAATCTTTTTGGTACTTTTAAAAAATATTCCGTTGTTGTTTTTGTGATTGTTGTTGCTAAAGTTATTGTTGCATATCTTATTGTTTTCGTTGTTGTTTGTTGGCACGTGGTGTAAGCCACCCTCCGTTGATGTTGAAAACATATTTTCTGTATTTTGTTTGCTTGTGTTGTTGAATTCTCTATTCTCAAAGTTGCACTTATCTATAACGTTGTTGCTGTTGTCATTGTTTTTATTGTTGAAGTTGTTATTATTATTGATCTCGTTGCAATGGTTATTGTTATTATTACTCTTTTCGTTGTTATTGCTGGTGGTGGTGATGACGTGGTCGTTACATTTTGTTGTATTAGTACAGTGGTTCTTGTTTCCATTTATTATGTCATTAATACTATCATTCTCACTTTTATTATTATACTTTTTACTAATTTTATTCTCATTTTTGTTATTATTATTTTTATTATTATTGCTGCTGCTGCTTGTGGTAATAGAATTATCACTATTAATATTGTTATTGACGTTATTGTGATTTTTATAGTTGTTGTTATTTTGATACGAATTAAAATTGACGCTTTCACTGTTTGTTTCGTGAGTTGTTATATCATTGATGACGTTGTCATTGGAACTGTTGTTATTTTTCTGTTGTTGTTGATGTTGTTGTTGTTGTTGTTGTTGTTGTTGTTGTTGTTGTAGTTGTTGTTGTTGTTGTTGTTGTTGTTGTTGTTGTTGTTGTTGTTGTTGTTGTTGTTGTTGTTGTTGTTGTTGTTGTTGTTGTTGTTGTTGTTGTTGTCGTTGCATAAACTGAAATTGATTCAATTGTTGTTTAGAATTTTGTGGGTAAAGATTTTGTTGTTTTTGAAAATGTCGTTGTCGTTGTTGTTCCAAATGGAACTCAAAGTGTTGTTGTTGATGGAATTGTTGTAATTGTAGCGGTTGTTTATTATTTTCGTGGAGTCGATGTTGTGCGTTGTTGTTGTAAGAAGGATACGTTGCCTGATGTCGGAACTGAAAGTTGGTTGCTTGCTGAGAAGAGGGATGGCTTGGAACGAGATATTCAGGTCTGTGGTAACTAAGGTATTGCTGAGGCATGGAAAGGTGGTTGTTAGGGTGATTGTTTCGGGGGTTTCTAGGATGGCTGATGGGAGGTGGAAAATAATGAGTTGATGAGTAACTGGATAATTGATTCTTGCAAAGGTTGATAGAGTGGTTAGTGATCTGATTAGTGGAGTTGTTGGTGGGGTGGTTAGTGGGATAGTTGGTGGGATAGTTGGTGGGATGGTTGGTTGGGTGGTTGGTAGGGTGGTTGGTTGGGTGGTTGGTTGGATGGTTGGTGAGGTGGTTAATGGGGTGGTTGGTGGGGTGGTTGGTTGGATGGTTGGTGGGTTGGTTGGGGATGTGATTGATGGGATGGTTTGGTTGAAGTTCCAGCTGATGGCTGGAAGATAGGACAGAAGGATGATAAGAAACATGGCTATTGGGATGAATAAACGAATGATTGGTAGGATGAATGGATGGGTGATTGGTGGGATGAATGGATGGATGGTTGGTGGGATGAATGGATGGATGATTGGTGGGATGAATGGATGGATGATTGGTGGGATGAATGGATGGATGATTGGTGGGATGAATGGATGGATGATTGGTGGGATAAGTGGATGGATGATTGGTGGGATGAATGGATGGATGATTGGTGGGATGAATGGATGGATGATTGGTGGGATGAATGGATGGATGATTGGTGGGATGAATGGATGGATGATTGGTGGGATGAATGGATGGATGATTGGTGGGATGAATGGATGGATGATTGGTGGGATGAATGGATGGATGATTGGTGGGATGAATGGATGGATGATTGGTGGGATGAATGGTTGGATGATTGGTGGGATGAATGGTTGAAGGAAAATGGAGAAGTTGGAGATCTTGGTGATGGGCAGAAAAGATTTCTGATGTCCAATCTTTGCAGGTACTCCATTGATCCTGGAGTCTTTGGAAAGGGGGTGGGTGGTTGAATGAGGGTTAAATGGTGGTTTTTGGCTAGTTTGGAAGGGGGTGGGTGATTGAATGAGGGTTTTTGTGTGGTTTGGAAAATGGTGGTGAGTGTGTGAATTGGCGGAGAAGGATTTTTAGGTGGGTTTAACGCGGGTGAACAGTGTTTTTCCGTGAAGCGCTTGAATTGTGTTTTGTGATTAAGTGGTAGTATAGTTTAGTTTATAGTTTGTGGTTGTAATGTATATTGTAGAAGAGTGTTGTTAGCGAGTGGATGAGTGGGTGGATAGGGGATTTTCAAGTTGGTACAAAAATAATTCATTTCGCGATAAATTGTGGAAAAAATAAAATGTGTGTGTGTGTTTGTGTGTTTGTGTGTGTGTGTGTGTGTGTGTGCGTGTGTGTGTGTGTGTGTGTGTGTGTGTGTGTGTGTGTGTGTGTGTGTGTGTGTGTGTGTGTGTGTGTGTGTGTGTGTGTGTGTGTGGAAGTTAGTGACGATGATTTTGGAGCTTGAATATGGCCTGCAGAAGTGGCCATTTGTGATGGTTCGAGAAAGATAGTGACATGGCAGAGGGATCACCCATTAAAAAATAATTTATTAAAAACTAATCAAATTATCATTCACTTAATTAACTCATTAACAAGTGTTTAGAAATTGAGTGTTTGGAAATCTTCGAAAAATATGATTCGGAAGTTTTTAAAGCACTGTTGGGTAGGTTTCGAGAGCTGATGGTAGGACGGGAGATTGCTTGTGTTATTTAAAAATTTATAACTCGACAATTTGAGTAAAATAATGGTCAAATTTTACAATAAAGAGTTGAAAAAAAATCAATTTGTGAAGCACCAAGGAAAGAAAGTGTGGCGCCCAAAGGCGAATGAAACTCACAACTGATTTTCTCCATTAAGGTTCATTTTTCTGGCATCACAACGACTCCAAAAAAACTTTTACTCCTTCTTATTGATTTTTTATAGTTAATACCATGTTTTTATGGAGTTTTCAGCGTTTTCATGAAATTTTCAAAACATTTTCTAGTTTTTTTCTAATCTTCAGTTACAAACTATTTTGTTTTTTTTTATTCAAAACACAGATTTTTACTGGTTTTTCTTGGGATTAATTTTCAAAACTTTTTGGTTTCAATCACTTCATTAACAACAAAAGTTTTTATCTTATTCTTTTCATACGATTACTTGGAACACAACCGTTATAGATGCAAATCAATTTTCCCAAAACGGTGATGTTACTTTTTCATCCTTTACAAAACTTTTCAGTCCTTTGGCCTTGAAAATCTACAGGATTAACGCCCTATGATAAAATATTCGCATTTGTATTGTATTGTATAGAGCGTATTGTCTTTTATTGTTTTGTAGTGTATTGTATTTTATTTTATTGTACTTAATTGTATTGTATTTTATTTTATTGTGTTTTGTTTGATTGTTTTGTATTGTAAAACACTCCAATCTTCATCAGGTATCAAACTGTGAGCCTTGTTTGGCCATCACAAAGAAACATTTGAAAATTGTTCAATAAAAAACAACAATGAGACGATTAATTGTTTCTTTCATTAGAGGCCTCTGAAGCTCTTTCATGTCAGACTATCTACTCTAACCTAATCAATTTTATAGCGCTTTGAAAAAATTGATCAGCTTTTGTGGGTCAATTTTTCAGGTCAGTTTTTGTGGGTCAATTTTTCAGGTCAACTTTTGTAGGGAAATTTTTCAGGTCAGCTTTTGTGGGTCAAATTTTCAGGTCAGCTTTTGTGGGTCAAATTTTCAGGTCAGCTTTTGTGGGTCAATTTTTTAGGATCAACGTTTTCTAAGTCAGCTATTCAAATAAATATTAATAAGTCAATTATTTCATGCGAACATTTCACATCAACTATTCAAAATCAACTTTGTAGGACATTTTCCGAGTCGAGCCTTTCAAAACCCACCGAAGAGCAATCATCCGACTCTTTCTTTCCGCACTTTCTCACACTTTTATATCTTCTTGTCGCATACCCACCCGTATATATACGTGTGTGTGTGTGCGTGTGTGTGTGTGTGTGTGTGTGTGTGTGTGTGTGTGTGTGTGTGTGTGTGTGTGTGTGTGTGTGTGTGTGTGTGTGTGTGTGTGTGTGTGTGTGTGTGTGTGTGTGTGTGTGTGTGTGTGTGTGTGTGTGTGTGTGTGTGTGTGTGTGTGTGTGTGTGTGTGTGTGTGTGTGTGTGTGTGTGTGTGTGTGTGTGTGTGTGTGTGTGTGTGTGTGTGTGT
>OX387253.1:903170-910670 GCA_947562095.1 Branchellion lobata | reverse complement strand
CAACTGTAACAACTGTAACAACTGTAACAACTGTAACAACTGTAACAACTGTGACAACTGTAACAACTGTAACAATTGTAACAACTGTAACAACTGTAACAACTGTAACAACTGTAACAACTGTGACAACTGTAACAAGTGTAACAATTGTAACAACTGTAACAACTGTAACAACTGTAACAACTGTAACAACTGTGACAACTGTAACAAGTGTAACAATTGTAACAACTGTAACAACTGTAACAACTGTAACAACTGTAACAACTGTGACAACTGTAACAAGTGTAACAATTGTAACAACTGTAACAATTGTAACAACTGTGACAACTGTAACGACTGTAACAACTGTAACAACTGTAACAACTGTAACAACTGTAACAACTGTAACAACTGTAACAACTGTAACAACTGTGACAACTGTAACAACTGTAACAACTGTAACAACTGTAACAACTGTAACAACTGTGACAACTGTAACAACTGTAACAACTGTAACAAACAACTGTAACAACTGTGACAACTGTAACAACTGTAACAACTGTAACAAGTTTAAGAACAGCTTCTCAAACAATTGAAAGAGTACAGCATCCCATATAACAAATTGGATTTTGATCCGTGACACAATAAATACTAATCAAGATAAAAAAATGCAAAACAAATTTCACTATTCGAAAATAATGATAATAAAATTTATTAAAAAATATAAAAAATATTATAAAAAGATTTCCGTAGAAAAGAAAAGAAGAAAGATCCATAAGGAATGGATGGATGGATGGATGGATGGATGGATGGATGGATGGATGATTGAACGGATGCATGCGTACATGCAATGAAGGATAAAAAAAGGAGAAAGTATACAATACAATCTAATAAAACACGATGAATAAAAAACAATGCAGGCCATAACATAAAAGAAAGAATAACGCAAAACAAAATGATTAATGGTTGAATAAGGATGAAGAAGAAAAAATATATAAAATAAAATTAACAATTGAAAATAACAAAAACGATATTTTACTTTTTGTAAATAATAAAAAAAATAGATAAATATTGAAGAGAAAATAATGAAAAGAAGAAAAAATAATAAGAAAAGAGAAAAAAGAAGACAAAAACACTTTAAAAAACTAATAAAAAAAAGATGAAATAAAACATAATTAAAAAAAACTGAAAAAAAATAAAAAAAAAAACATAAAAAAAGCTGGATTGCAGGAAGATGATTGAGAAGATGGAGTAAATTGGAAATTAAAAAAAAACATCATCAGGGTGGTCGAATGATTCATGGATGATAGAGGGATGAGGAGATTGACTGATGCATGGATGATAGAGGGATGAGGAGATTGACTGATGCATGGATGTTAGAGGGATGAGGAGATTGACTGATGCATGGATGTTAGAGGGATGAGGAGATTGACTGATGCATGGATGATAGAGGGATGAGAAGATTGACTGATGCATGGATGATAGAGGGATGAGAAGATTGACTGATGCATGGATGATAGAGGGATGAGAAGATTGACTGATGCATGGATGTTAGAGGGATGAGAAGATTGACTGATGCATGGATGTTAGAGGGATGAGGAGATTGACTGATGCATGGATGATAGAGGGATGAGAAGATTGACTGATGCATGGATGTTAGAGGGATGAGGAGATTGACTGATGCATGGATGATAGAGGGATGAGAAGATTGACTGATGCATGGATGTTAGAGGGATGAGAAGATTGACTGATGCATGGATGATAGAGGGATGAGGAGATTGACTGATGCATGGATGTTAGAGGGATGAGAAGATTGACTGATGCATGGATGTTAGAGGGATGAGGAGATTGACTAATGCTTGGATGTTAGAGGGATGAGAAGATTGACTGATGCATGGATGTTAGAGGGATGAGAAGATTGACTGATGCATGGATGTTAGAGGGATGAGAAGATTGACTGATGCATGGATGTTAGAGGGATGAGAAGATTGACTGATGCATGGATGATAGAGGGATGAGAAGATTGACTGATGCATGGATGATAGAGGGATGAGGAGATTGACTGATGCATGGATGTTAGAGGGATGAGAAGATTGACTGATGCATGGATGTTAGAGGGATGAGGAGATTGACTGATGCATGGATGATAGAAGGATGAGGAGATTGACTGATGCATGGATGATAGAGGGATGAGAAGATTGACTGATGCATGGATGATAGAGGGATGAGGAGATTTACTGATGCATGGATGATAGAGGGATGAGGAGATTGACTGATGCATGGATGATAGAGGGATGAGAAGATTGACTGATGCATGGATGATAGAGGGATGAGGAGATTGACTGATGCATGGATGATAGAGGGATGAGAAGATTGACTGATGCATGGATGATAGAGGGATGAGAAGATTGACTGATGCATGGATGATAGAGGGATGAGAAGATTGACTGATGCATGGATGATAGAGGGATGAGGAGATTGACTGATGCATGGATGATAGAGGGATGAGAAGATTGACTGATGCATGGATGATAGAGGGATGAGAAAATTAACTGATGCATGGATGATAGAGGGATGAGAAAATTAACTGATGCATGGATGATAGAGGGATGAGGAGATTGACTGATGCATGGATGATAGAGGGATGAGGAGATTGACTGATGCATGGATGATAGAGGGATGAGAAAATTAACTGATGCATGGATGATAGAGGGATGAGGAGATTGACTGATGCATGGATGATAGAGGGATGAGGAGATTTACTGATGCATGGATGATAGAGGGATGAGGAGATTGACTGATGCATGGATGATAGAGGGATGAGAAGATTGACTGATGCATGGATGATAGAGGGATGAGGAGATTGACTGATGCATGGATGATAGAGGGATGAGAAGATTGACTGATGCATGGATGATAGAGGGATGAGAAGATTGACTGATGCATGGATGATAGAGGGATGAGGAGATTGACTGATGCATGGATGATAGAGGGATGAGAAGATTGACTGATGCATGGATGATAGAGAGATGAGAAAATTAACTGATGCATGGATGATAGAGGGATGAGAAAATTAACTGATGCATGGATGATAGAGGGATGAGGAGATTGACTGATGGATGGATGATAGAGGGATGAGGAGATTGACTGATGCATGGATGATAGAGGGATGAGAAAATTAACTGATGCATGGATGATAGAGGGATGAGGAGATTGACTGATGCATGGATGATAGAGGGATGAGAAAATTAACTGATGCATGGATGATAGAGGGATGAGAAAATTAACGGATGCATGGATGATAGAGGGATGAGGAGATTGACTGATGCATGGATGATAGAGGGATGAGGAGATTGACTGATGCATGAATGATAGAGGGATGAGAAGATTGACTGATGCATGGATGATAGAGGGATGAGGAGATTGACTGATGCTTGGATGATAGAGGGATGAGAAGATTGACTGATGCATGGATGATAGAGGGATGAGAAGATTGACTGATGCATGGATGATAGAGGGATGAGAAGATTGACTGATGCCTGGATGATAGAGGGATGAGGAGATTGACTGATGCATGGATGATAGAGGGATGAGAAGATTGACTGATGCATGGATGATAGAGGGATGAGAAGATTGACTGATGCATGGATGATAGAGGGATGAGAAGATTGACTGATGCTTGGATGACAGAGGGATGAGGAGATTGACTGATGCATGGATGATAGAGGGATGAGAAGATTGACTGATGCATGGATGATAGAGGGATGAGAAGATTGACTGATGCCTGGATGATAGAGAGCTGAGGAGATTGACTGATGCATGGATGATAGAGTGATGAGAAGATTGACTGATGCTTGGATGATAGAGGGATGAGAAGATTGACTGATGCATGGATGATAGAGGGATGAGGAGATTGACTGATGCATGGATGATAGAGGGATGAGAAGATTGACTGATGCATGGATGTTGGAAGGATGAGGAGATTGACTGATGCATGGATGATAGAGGGATGAGAAGATTGACTGATGCATGGATGATAGAGGGATGAGAAGATTGACTGATGCATGGATGATAGAGGGATGAGGAGATTGACTGATGCATGGATGATAGAGGGATGAGAAGATTGACTGATGCATGGATGATAGAGGGATGAGAAGATTGACTGATGCATGGATGATAGAGGGATGAGAAGATTGACTGATGCATGGATGTTAGAGGGATGAGAAGATTGACTGATGCATGGATGATAGAGGGATGAGAAGATTGACTGATGCATGGATGATAGAGGGATGAGGAGATTGACTGATGCATGGATGATAGAGGGATGAGGAGATTGACTGATGCATGGATGATAGAGGGATGAGGAGATTGACTGATGCATGGATGATAGAGGGATGAGAAGCTTGACTGATGCATGGATGTTAGAAGGATGAGGAGATTGACTGATGCATGGATGATAGAGGGATGAGGAGATTGACTGATGCATGGATGATAGAGGGATGAGAAGATTGACTGATGCATGGATGATAGAGGGATGAGGAGATTGACTGATGCATGGATGATAGAGGGATGAGAAGATTGACTGATGCATGGATGATAGAGGGATGAGAAGATTGACTGATGCATGGATGATAGAGGGATGAGAAGATTGACTGATGCATGGATGTTAGAGGGATGAGAAGATTGACTGATGCATGGATGATAGAGGGATGAGAAGATTGACTGATGCATGGATGATAGAGGGATGAGGAGATTGACTGATGCATGGATGATAGAGGGATGAGAAGATTGACTGATGCATGGATGATAGAGGGATGAGGAGATTGACTGATGCATGGATGATAGAGAGATGAGGAGATTGACTGATGTTTGGAGGATAGAGTGATGAGAAGATTGCCTGATGATTGAAGAAAAGAGTAATGAGAAGAGTGACTGATGCTTGTATGATAGAGTGATAAAAAGATTGACTGATTCTTGGATGATGCGGTAATAAAGAGATTGACTGATGTTTGGATGTTAGAGTGATGAGAAGATTTACTGAATTCGGATGTAAGAGTGATAAAAGGATGACTGATCCTAGAATGATAGAAGGATGAAGAGATTGACTGATCCTAGAATGATAGAAGGATGAATAGATTGACTGATGCTTGGATGATAGAGTGATGAAGAGATTGACTGATGCTTGGATGATAGAAGGATGAGGAGATTGACTGATGCATGGATGATAGAGGGATGAGAAGATTGACTGATGCATGGATGATAGAGGGATGAGGAGATTGACTGATGCATGGATGATAGAGGGATGAGAAGATTGACTGATGCATGGATGTTAGAGGGATGAGGAGATTGACTGATGCATGGATGATAGAGGGATGAGAAGATTGACTGATGCATGGATGATAGAGGGATGAGGAGATTGACTAATGCTTGGATGTTAGAGGGATGAGAAGGTTGACTGATGCATGGATGTTAGAGGGATGAGAAGATTGACTGATGCATGGATGTTAGAGGGATGAGAAGATTGACTGATGCATGGATGTTAGAGGGATGAGAAGATTGACTGATGCATGGATGTTAGAGGGATGAGGAGATTGACTGATGCATGGATGATAGAGGGATGAGGAGATTGACTGATGCATGGATGATAGAAGGATGAGGAGATTGACTGATGCATGGATGTTAGAGGGATGAGGAGAATGACTGATGCATGGATGATAGAGGGATGAGAAAATTAACTGATACATAGATGATAGAGGGATGAGGAGATTGACTGATGCATGGATGTTAGAGGGATGAGAAGATTGACTGATGCATGGATGATAGAGGGATGAGGAGATTGACTGATGCATGGATGATAGAGGGATGAGAAGATTGACTGATGCATGGATGATAGAGGGATGAGGAGATTTACTGATGCATGGATGATAGAAGGATGAGGAGATTGACTGATGCATGGATGTTAGAGGGATGAGAAGATTGACTGATGCATGGATGATAGAGGGATGAGGAGATTGACTGATGCATGGATGATAGAGGGATGAGAAGATTGACTGATGCATGGATGATAGAGGGATGAGAAGATTGACTGATGCATGGATGATAGAGGGATGAGAAGATTGACTGATGCATGGATGATAGAGGGATGAGGAGATTGACTGATGCATGGATGATAGAGGGATGAGAAGATTGACTGATGCATGGATGATAGAGGGATGAGAAAATTAACTGATGCATGGATGATAGAGGGATGAGAAAATTAACTGATGCATGGATGATAGAGGGATGAGGAGATTGACTGATGCATGGATGATAGAGGGATGAGGAGATTGACTGATGCATGGATGATAGAGGGATGAGAAAATTAACTGATGCATGGATGATAGAGGGATGAGGAGATTGACTGATGCATGGATGATAGAGGGATGAGGAGATTGACTGATGCATGGATGATAGAGGGATGAGGAGATTGACTGATGCATGGATGATAGAGGGATGAGGAGATTGACTGATGCATGGATGATAGAGGGATGAGAAGATTGACTGATGCATGGATGATAGAGGGATGAGGAGATTGACTGATGCATGGATGATAGAGGGATGAGAAGATTGACTGATGCATGGATGATAGAGGGATGAGAAGATTGACTGATGCATGGATGATAGAAGGATGAGAAGATTGACTGATGCATGGATGTTAGAGGGATGAGAAGATTGACTGATGCATGGATGATAGAGGGATGAGAAGATTGACTGATGCATGGATGATAGAGGGATGAGGAGATTGACTGATGCATGGATGATAGAGGGATGAGGAGATTGACTGATGCATGGATGATAGAGGGATGAGGAGATTGACTGATGCATGGATGATAGAGAGATGAGGAGATTGACTGATGTTTGGAGGATAGAGTGATGAGAAGATTGCCTGATGATTGAAGAAAAGAGTAATGAGAAGAGTGACTGATGCTTGTATGATAGAGTGATAAAAAGATTGACTGATTCTTGGATGATGCGGTAATAAAGAGATTGACTGATGTTTGGATGTTAGAGTGATGAGAAGATTTACTGAATTCGGATGTAAGAGTGATAAAAGGATGACTGATCCTAGAATGATAGAAGGATGAAGAGATTGACTGATCCTAGAATGATAGAAGGATGAATAGATTGACTGATGCTTGGATGATAGAGTGATGAAGAGATTGACTGATGCTTGGATGATAGAGGGATGAGGAGATTGACTGATGCTTGGATGATAGAAGGATGAGGAGATTGACTGATGCATGGATGATAGAGGGATGAGAAGATTGACTGATGCATGGATGATAGAGGGATGAGGAGATTGACTGATGCATGGATGATAGAGGGATGAGAAGATTGACTGATGCTTGGATGATAGTATCGCAGTGAATGACTGATGCTTGGATGATAGAGGGAAGAAGAGATAGTCTGATCCTTAGATGAAAGAGTGATGAGGAGTTTGACTGATGTTTGATGATAGAGAAGATTGACATTTGTTTGTAT
>OX387253.1:883170-898170 GCA_947562095.1 Branchellion lobata | reverse complement strand
GATGATTTGTGATGGATGGGAGGAAGGGAGGAGGAGGAGGTGAGGATTTGTGATGGATGGGAGGGAGGGAGGAGGAGGAGGTGATGAGTTGTGATGGATGGGAGGGAGGGAGGAGGAGGAGGTGATGAGTTGTGATGGATGGGAGGGAGGGAGGAGGAGGAGGTGATGATTAAAGTTTACACACTATCTTTTTTTTCAACTTTATTTTTCACTTACAATTGGAATGAGGGGTTAGGTTTGAGATTCTTTGTAATAAAATTCACTTTTAAATTACAAAAAAAAATCATTTTTTTAATTTTCTTTTTTCCAGTTTTTTCATACCTTTAACTGATCTTTCAAGTTTACATTTCATCTTCGAGCTCAGGGCTTGCAATGAAGGGATAGGGTCGAGATTTCCTGAATTAAAGTCATTTTTCAATTACAAACAAAAATCTTTTTTTAAATTTTTTTTTCAATTTTTTTCATACCTCTAACTGATCATTCAAGTTTACACTTTTTTTTTGAAATCAGGGCTTGGAATAATGGGTTAGGTTCGAGATTTTTTGTAATAAAATTCACTTTCAAAATACAAACAAGAATCATTTTATTAATTTTATTTTTCCAGTTTTTTCATACCTTTAACTGATTATTCATGTTTACACTTTATCTTAGAGGTCAGCGCTTGGGATGAATGGATTAGAGAGTTAGGTTTGAGATTTTTTGTATTAATATTCATTTTTGAATTATAAACAAGTCATTTTTTCAATTTTCTTTTTTTTTTATACCTTTAACTGATCTTTCAAGTTTCTACTCTATCTTCGAGGTCAGGGCTCGGAATAAAATGTTAGAGTCGAGATCTTATGAGGTAAAGTTGAATGAAGGGTTAGAGTTGAGATTTCCTGAAATCAAATTCATTTTCAAAATACACACAAGAATACTTTTTTTATCTACATTTTTCCATTTTTTTCATACCTTTAACTGATCATTCAAGTTTACATTTTATCTTCGAATAAATCGTAAGGGGCGAGAATCTCTAGATTAAAATTTATTTTTAATATACAAACACGAATCATTTTTTCAATTTCTGTTTTTTCATTTTTTTCATACCTTTAACTGATTTTTCAAAAATACACATTATCTTTGAGGTCAGGGCTTGGAATAATGGGTTAGATTTGAGATTTCCTGGAATAAAATAAAAACAAAAATCATTTTTTCATTTTTCATTTTTCCCATACCTCTAACTGATCTTTCAAGTATACATTTCATCTTTGAGATCAAGGCTTTGAAAAAAGGTTAGGGTAGAAATCCTTTTTTCAAGTTTTCTTCTTCCAGTTTTTTCATACCTTTCATTCATGTTTACACTTTATCTTTGAGTTCAGGGCTTGGAATGAAGGGTTAGGTTCGAAATTTTCAATAATAAAATTCATTTTTAAATTACAAACAAAAATCATTTTTTCAATTTTCTTTTTTCCATTTTTTCATACTTTTAACTGCTCTTTCAAGTATACACTGTATCTTCGATGTCATGGCTCAAAATAAAGGGTTTAAGGTAAAAATTTATTGAAAAAAATCGTTTTTGAATTACAAACAAAAATCAAGTTTTTCTTTTCCATTTGTTTCATACCTTTAACTGATATTTCAAGTTTATACTTTATCTTCGAGGTCAGCGCTCGGAATAAAGGGTTAGAGTTGAGATATTTTGTTATAAAATTTATTTTTAAAAAACAAACAAAAACCATTTTTTCAATTTTCGTTTTTTCTTTCATACCTTTAACTGATCTTTCAAGTATACACTTTAACTTTGAGGTCAGTGCTTGGAATAAAGGGTTGAGGTCGAGATCAAACAAAAGAAAATTTTCATATTTTTTTTTTCCAACTTTTTCATACCTTCGACTGGACTTTCAAGTTTACACTTTACTTTAAGATCAGGGCTTGGAATAGAGGGTTAGGTTTGAGATTTTCTAGGTTAAAAATCATTTTCAAATAACAAACATAAATCATATTTGCATTTTCTATTTTTCCATTTTTAAAGTGAATATAAGGCTAGTCATTATCTTCTAAATTAAAATTAATTTTCAAATTACAAACAATAATCATAATTTTATTTTTTTTAGTTTACACTTTACTTTGAGGTCAGGGTTTGGAAAATAGGATTAGGGTTGAAATTTTATAAAGTAAAATTCATTTTTAATTTACAAACAAAAACCATTTTTTCAAATTTCATTTTTCCATTTTTAAATTTTCACTTTTCAATTAAAAACGAGTGTCATTTTTTTTATTCTCATTTTTCCATTTTTTTCATACCTTTTAACTGGTCTTTCAAGTTTACGCTTTATATTTGAGGTCAGGGCTTGGAATGAAATGTTAGGGTCGAGATCTTATGGGGTAAACTTCAGTTTCATATTACAAACAATAATCATTTTTCAATTTTTTTTCCATTTTTCTCATACCTTTAACTGATCTTCCGAGTTTACGCTTTATTTTTGAGGTCAGAGCTTGGAAAAAAGGGTTAGGGTGGAGTTCTTATGAGGTCAAATTTATTTTCAAATTACAAACAAAAATCAATTTTCCAATTTTCATTTTTCCATTTTTTTCATACCTTTAACTGATCTTTCAAGTTTACAATAATCTCCCAAGTTTACACATTATCTCGGAAGACAGGGCTTGGAATAAAATGTTAGAGTCGTAATCTTTTGGGGTAAAATTCATTTTTAATTTACATAAAAAAACCATTTGTTTATTTTTTCATTTTTTCATACCTTCACCTGGACGTTCAAGTTCACAATTTACTTCAAATTCAGGCCTTGGAATATAATGTTAGGGTCGAGATCTTCTGGGTTAAAATTCATTTTTGAATATCAAACAAAAATAATATTTTAATTTTCCATTTTTTACATACCCTCAACTGGACTTTCAAGTTTACACTTTACTTTGAGGTCAGGTCTTGGAATAGAGGGTTAGGGTCGAGATCTTGAGGTAAAAATAAAATTTTCATTTCCCTGTTTTCCTATTTTTTCATACCTTCAACTTTTCATCATCATCATCATCGTCATCATCATCATCATCATCATCATCATCATCATCATCATCATCATCCTCATGTTAATAAGTATCGCTTCGAATTTATATTTCCAAATTAATACTTATAAAATAACAAACATTTCATTGAAAAACCATGAATTTTACTCAGTTAACTAAAATAATAAGTTCATCAGAAATTAGGTTAAAATATAATTTTTCAAAATTAATTTCAAAACCCCTTCTGCAAGTATAACATTCGCCAAAATAATAATTCTACTTCAAATATCACCTCCTTCGTTTTTTACCTTTTAAAATACTGCGAGTACAACTGATTCGGACGTAAAAAGACTGTTTACTGTTAATTATTTTCTTTGAAAATGCTGTTTAAAAATTCATTAGATATTCAAAACTTTGAGCACTTGTAGCATTAATGATTCTAGGTCGAATAATACTATTTAAACTGGTACCAATATTGAAATTATTGGAGCTTACGAAAGTGAGTCTGAATATTATTCAATAAATTCAAAAAGTAAGTTTAAGAAATTTTGGAAAATTTCTATCAGTCTTATAATAAAAAAATTTCTTTAAAAAATTTTTGAAAAATCTATAAGTGATATATTGGTAAATAAATAAGGCCAGTAATCCAAATAACATCGATAATTATGTTGAAACAACAAAGAAAAAATTTCGTATTTCAGTCATTATTCTCCTCATTTCCATCTTCCGCTTCATTCCTCTTCATTCTAATCCTCCTTTCTCTTTCTCCATAACAACCTCTCCTTATCATAATCATCCTCCTCCTCCTCCTCCTCCTCCTCCTCCTCCTCCTCCTCCTCCTCAGATATCAGTAGCCTTGAAGTGGTCGTCGTCGATGGTGGAGTACACGTGACCTTCGTTGCTAAGAAACTCTATGGCCTCCCTGGGAAGAGGGTAGATTATAAGGGTGATGAATGTGAATTATATGGGTGATGACTCCAATAGCGATAGAAGGTGGTGGTGGAAGAGGTGGATGGGGGTGAGTGGATGGTAGGGAGGAGAGATAGAGGTGGTGAGTAGGAAATTGAAATATGACGGCCGGAGAGTTACAGCGCCGCTTCTCCCTTCCTATTCTTTCTTTTCATTCTTCTCTCACTCCCCTCTTTCATTCTTCTCTCAACCCATTTTATTCTTCCTTTTTTTTTTACATCCCAATCTCAGTTTTACTTCTTTTTTTTCCTCTTCTTCCTCCATTACTCCTCCTCCTCCTCCTCCTCCTCCTCCTCCTCCTCCTCCTCCTCCTACTAATACTACTACTCCTCCTCTTTTCCTCTTTCTCAACCCACATGATCTGGTTCTTGGGGAGTCCCTTGAGTTTGTTGGTAACATCATTGATGGTCATGCCATGGTCTTCCATGCATGACTTGATACAGTTGAGCACCTGCAAGGGTGGTGAATAACAATGATTGGAAGAAATAAAAAATGAATGAAATAAAATGAATAAAAATAATGATAATAACAAATCCAATAATAAAGAGCGGGCTTGCTAGCCATTATGCTACAAGCGCAAAATGATGGCGGTAGAGATGAAAAAGATGATGATGATTGTGGTGGTAATGATAATGAGTGAAAATATTGATGATGATTGAAAAGAAGAACCATGTAACCCGGCAGATTTAAATTATAGACAGTATCATTCTATCACAAAGAATAGTGTAACCTGAAAAATTCGATTAGAAAAAATAATTTACCTGCGTTTGGTTTTTAGTCAAACCCATATCTTGGTCACCACCCCCTGATGTCATATTGGAATTGACTGGGTTAACTGGGTTGTTCTGACAAAATGGTGGCATGAATATTTTCGCCAGTTATTTTCATGATTTTAACTGAGAATGTATTTCGGAAATTTAAAATTGATTTTATGGGTTGAAAAGTCATTGGACCGGGTGGTGTTAAGCTTCAACGTCCTAAAAAATAAATTTAAAAAAAAAAAAAAAAAGTATGAAAATAAAAGATAAAAACCTCTTTCTCTTTTTTTCCTTTGTAAACTTGTGAGAACATACATTCAAGGAGGTGGGAGGTGAGTTGGTTGAAGTCTTTGATTGGTCGTATCTGGATGAAGAAAGAGGAGGGGGGAGGAAGAGGAGGGGGGAGGAAGAGGAGAGGGGAGGGTGAGAAAAAGGAGAGGGGAGAAAGAGGAGAATGTAAAAAATGAAGGAAGGAAATAAAAAGGAGGAAGAGAAGAAAGTTAAAGATGTTAAGGTAGATGGGTGGATGTGGATGAAAAAAAAAAAAAAAAAAAAAAAAGAATGGGAAAAAAAGTAACAAGATGAGATGGTGGATGAAGAGGTTGAAGAAGGTGGAGCGGAAATGAGGATGTTGAATAAAGAATAAAGATTGAAAAGGCATGGAATCAATAAAGAATTTTTATTTTATTTAAAAGAATAATAATATTAGTAGTAATAATAATAATAATATTAATACTAATATAACTAATAAAAATAAAAATAATGATGATAATCAAGGAGAGAAACTTCCGAGCACCTTGAAAGCTGTCATACTTCTCTTGTTGCCAAACGACCGAAGGTTTCCAAACACGTGGACGTAAGTGTTGATTGGAATGAGGGTGTTGCCCCGAGCTGTGTCCTGTGGTGGTCATGTGTGCTTGTGTGTGTCCTGTGGTGGTCATGTGTGCTTGTGTGTGTCCTGTGGTGGTCATGTGTGCTTGTGTGTGTCCTGTGGTGGTCATGTGTGCTTGTGTGTGTCCTGTGGTGGTCATGTGTGCTTGTGTGTGTCCTGTGGTGGTCATGTGTGCTTGTGTGTCCTGTGGTGGTCATGCGTGCTTGTGTGTGTCCTGTGGTGGTCATGCGTGCTTGTGTGTGTTTGGTGGTGGTCGTGTGTGCTTGTGTGTCCTGTGGTGGTCATGTGTGCTTGTGTGTCCTGTGGTGGTCATGTGTGCTTGTGTGTGTCCTGTGGTGGTCATGTGTGCTTGTGTGTCCTGTGGTGGTCATGTGTGCTTGTGTGTCCTGTGGTGGTCATGTGTGCTTGTGTGTCCTGTGGTGGTCATGTGTGCTTGTGTGTCCTGTGGTGGTCATGCGTGCTTGTGTGTGTCCTGTGGTGGTCATGTGTGCTTGTGTGTGTCCTGTGGTGGTCATGTGTGCTTGTGTGTGCTTGGTGGTCATGTGTGCTTGTGTGTCCTGTGGTGGTCATGTGAAGTTGTGTGTGGTTGGTGGTGGTCGTGTGAAGTTGTGTGTGGTTGGTGGTGGTCATGTGAAGTTGTGTGTGGTTGGTGGTGGGTAATGGTTTGTGTAACTGTTAATAGTTTTCTATTGTTTTGTTTAAGTAGTTTAAAAAAAGTGAAAATAAATGTTTGATTGTATTTTCACACATCTAACTTCTCACTTCCACTTTCTATCTCAATCCCACCAGATCCATTTTCTATCTTCATTCTAATCAATCCACACAGCCACTCTTCCTTTCAATCATCCACTTCATCCACCTGATCCCCTTAAACATCCATTTATTCATCCACTTCATCCACCTGATCACCCCAACCATCCATTTAATCATCCACTTCATCCACCTGATCACCCTAACCATCCATTTAATCATCCACTTCATCCACCTGATCACCCTAACCATCCATTTAATCATCCACTTCATCCACCTGATCACCCTAACCATCCATTTAATCATCCACTTCATCCACCTGATCACCCCAACCATCCATTTAATCATCCACTTCATCCACCTGATCACCCCAACCATCCATTTAATCATCCAATTCATCCACCTGATCACCCTAACCATCCATTTAATCATCCACTTCATCCACCTGATCACCCTAACCATCCATTTAATCATCCAATTCATCCACCTGATCACCCTAACCATCCATTTAATCATCCACTTCATCCACCTGATCACCCTAACCACCCATTTAATCATCCAATTCATCCACCTGATCACCCCAACCACCCATTTAATCATCCACTTCATCCACCTGATCACCCTAACCATCCATTTAAGCATCCAATTCATCCACCTGATCACCCTAACCATCCATTTAAGCATCCACTTCATCCACCTGATCACCCTAACCATCCATTTAAGCATCCACTTCATCCACCTGATCACCCTAACCATCCATTTAATCATCCACTTCATCCACCTGATCACCCTAACCATCCATTTAATCATCCACTTCATCCACCTGATCACCCCAACCATCCATTTAATCATCCACTTCATCCACATGATCACCCTAACCATCCATTTAATCATCCACTTCATCCACCTGATCACCCTAACCATCCATTTAAGCATCCACTTCATCCACCTGATCACCCTAACCATCCATTTAATCATCCACTTCATCCACCTGATCACCCTAACCATCCATTTAAGCATCCACTTCATCCACCTGATCCCCTTAAACATCCATTTAATCATCCACTTCATCCACTTGATCACCCTAACCATCCATTTAATCATCCAATTCATCCACCTGATCACCCTAACCATCCATTTAATCATCCACTTCATCCACCTGATCACTCTAACCATCCATTTAATCATCCAATTCATCCACCTGATCACCCTAACCATCCATTTAAGCATCCACTTCATCCACCTGATCCCCTTAAACATCCATTTAATCATCCACTTCATCCACCTGATCACCCTAACCATCCATTTAATCATCCAATTCATCCACCTGATCACCCTAACCATCCATTTAATCATCCACTTCATCCACCTGATCACTCTAACCATCCATTTAATCATCCAATTCATCCACCTGATCACCCTAACCATCCATTTAATCATCCACTTCATCCACCTGATCACCCTAACCATCCATTTAAGCATCCAATTCATCCACCTGATCATCCTAACCATCCATTTAATCATCCACTTCATCCACCTGATCACCCTAACCATCCATTTAATCATCCAATTCATCCACCTGATCACCCTAACCATCCATTTAAGCATCCAATTCATCCACCTGATCACCCTAACCATCCATTTAAGCATCCAATTCATCCACCTGATCACCCTAACCATCCATTTAATCATCCACTTCATCCACCTGATCACCCTAACCATCCATTTAATCATCCACTTCATCCACCTGATCACCCTAACCATCCATTTAATCATCCACTTCATCCACCTGATCACCCTAACCATCCATTTAATCATCCAATTCATCCACCTGATCACCCTAACCATCCATTTAATCATCCACTTCATCCACCTGATCACCCTAACCATCCATTTAATCATCCAATTCATCCACCTGATCACCCTAACCATCCATTTAATCATCCAATTCATCCACCTGATCACCCTAACCATCCATTTAATCATCCACTTCATCCACCTGATCACCCTAACCATCCATTTAATCATCCACTTCATCCACCTGATCACTCTAACCATCCATTTAATCATCCAATTCATCCACCTGATCACCCTAACCATCCATTTAATCATCCACTTCATCCACCTGATCACCCTAACCATCCATTTAATCATCCACTTCATCCACCTGATCACTCTAACCATCCATTTAATCATCCAATTCATCCACCTGATCACCCTAACCATCTATTTAAGCATCCAATTCATCCACCTGATTCCCTTAATCATCCACTTCATTCACCCCAACCATCTATCCAATCAGGCCTAACCATCCATCCAATCATCCACTTCATCCACCTCAACCATCCTTCCACTTCATCCACCTCAACCATCCATCCAATCACCCATCCATTCACTTCTAACCTCAGTATCAACAAAGTTTCGGACTTCCAGTGCAGGACCTGACATGTCGGTGATGGTGTAGAGGTGGAAGTTGTTCGACTCCTCCGCCTTTACCACCAAGCCTGATACACTCAACTGAGTGCATGATTGCTTTCTCATAGACATTATTGAAACAAATTCAGACAAAGGTTGAAAATTTCATAGAAGAAATAAAGTAAATTTTTTATAAAACAAAAAGATTATTAATCTAATCCACTTTTATATTTTAATTATGAGATGGAACATATGAAAATTTGAACTAATATTTGACACCAAAATGAATAGAAGGAATGAATAAAATAAGTGAATGAAAAGGATGCATGAATGAATAAGATAGATGGCTGAATAGAAATATACATATCAAAGTTAGTCCAAAGTGGCGCAACCTGGGAAAGTTCAACGCCATTGGAAAGAAAGGAGTCGTCTTCATGCGTGGCAGACAAAAGTCTTCCGATGCTGCATGGTATGATGCACTTTTTCTTGTACGACTGGAGAACAATGACAGCCGGAATGTTTAATTTTTTAAATTTGAAATCATTTTTAAAATTTAAGTTTCGAGTTTTTTAATATAAGCTATTAAACCTAGCTTTTGCATGAATAAACTGAACACAAACGACTTTTCGAAGTTTATGTATTATTTACAAAACTTGAATTTGATTGAATAAAATTTGCTAGTACAACTGATAATTTTATTAATATTACTCGAAAGTAATTTATCTAGTTTATGTTATTCGAGCTATTCTGTCCGTGTATTAGAAAGCAACATCTTTCCATCAAAATCTGTAAGGAACTTGGGAATCTCTATGGATAGAGACCTCACGATGTCAACGCAGATATCAAAAACAATACAGATGTGTTTTACCTCTCTGCGTCAAATAAGATCCATCAAGGGATGTTTGACAATGGACTCCTTGAAAACACTTGCATCGGCCTTAGTTTTAAGTCGTATTGACTATGGCAACATGGCTTTAGTCAGCTTACCTAAGGTAGCAACGCAGAGTATTCAATCCATAATCAATACAACAGCCAGGCTCATTACAGGAGTAAGAAAATATGATCACATTACCCCTGTACTCAAGGAGCTTCACTGGCTGAAAATTGATGAAAGGATCGAGTACAAAGTTGCTCTGCAGATGTATAAGTGCTTGTCCAACGAGGGTCCTGCGTATCTGACACGTGACCTAGTTCCAGTTGCTAGTCTGCCGGAAAAACAGAGACTGAGATCGGCTAAGTCAAAGGACGTTGTTCCCAACAAGCACAAGCTAAAATCATTAGGATTAAGAAGGTTCAGCGTCAGCGGACCTAAGTTGTGGAACAACCTGCCTAACAGCTTAAAATCTTCAAGTTCAACAAAATCATTTTGTAGATCTCTGAAGACTTACCTATTCAATAAATCATTCCCTCCATCATAATAATAATAAAACTGGTCTTTTTAAAAAAATAATTTGTTTTTATTTTCCTTTATTTAATTCTCTTATTTAATTTTTAATTTTTCACAATAGATTAATAATAGACGTTTTTGAGTGGCCTCGAAACTCTATGGGGTTGATGCCACTATAATAATATTCGTTTTTGTATTGTATTGTATTGTATTGTCTGAAGTATCGGTAAGTAAATAGAAACTATATAAGATAAGAACAAATAAGATGAAACCTTTTTGGGAGCCGACGAGCCTGGTTGGGAGCCGCTTTGGGAATTCATGAATCCACCTCCATGGTTATCATAGCCTGCAGTAAATTTTGTTTAGCATTTTTCAAAAAACAGCAGTTCAGAATCTGATATTGAAATAAATCTCTTAATTATGAAAAATAAAAGACCGGCTTGATCATTCCACATCGTGACGAAATGCAACAATTATATCGTAAGATTCGGGCGGGAAGGTTTGGTGATTTTTAAGTTCACCTTTAATCAAAGACAAAGTCATTCGCTAAATGATACTATAATTAAACGTCATTAATTTTGAAAAATCTTGAGCGACTTTAGTAAATAACAAATACAAATACAAATACTTCGAAGCAAATAACATTTCCGCTGAATCGAATACAATTTACTGAAATGAGTTCGTCAGAAAGCAGTCCTGATACGTATTACCTTCCAAAAACCAGAAAAAGACCTTTCATCATATTATGCCTTTTGGCACTTTCTCTTATTCTTCTTCTTGTAAATCTTGTTTTTGTCTGTGAAGAAATCTTTTTTCCCAAATCTGGTGAATTATTCATTAATAACTTTTTTTCAATTTCAACTATTTTTTCATTTTTTCAATTAAAAAAACGTTTAATGTTAAAAATCAAAAATTGCCTTTTTTCAGCTGCTTCGTCCAATTTGAGAAAAGTATTGCTTGATAAAGGACTTCGCCGATAATGATATTTTGAAAAATAATTTATAATTGAAAAATTTTCAACATCGTGGTTATATTTATTAAATAAAAAAAATTTCGAGAATACTGTTCTTTTTTAAATCAACTCCTAGACACACTCAACTATTAATGTTTACATTTACCATTTTATTACTCAAAATTTTCGAATCCGATATTAAGTTTGAATGGAAAAGTTACATTCTGGTTGGTTGACAAAGTCTCCACCATTGTCTGAGTCAAAATTTTTCAAACCGGCAAGTTGTTTTTCCGTATTATTATTTAATCAAAATAACCTAATTAGCATTAATATATTAAAAAGGCATGTTTCATATAAAAATTCCGAACGACAGAAATGGCGCAGGCGGTATTTCGTTTTGTATGTTCCACCGGGTTCTTCTTTTTTTTCTGAAACTTCGTGTTCCGCCCTCCTTGATTACTACTCTAACGACAAGATGACCCACAAGAAAGGCACCATCAACTTGTCAAAGTGTCGTTCTGTGCACCAAAAGTTTGTCGCTTTTAAAAATTTCACAGTCAAGCTCCATCACAAATTATTAATTAATCAATAATATTTACTAACCATGAATACCAATAATAATAACTATAAACTGCTAATGATAGATAAAAAATATTACCATTAAAATATCAAGTAACTTCATTTATATTAGTTTTTATTTTATAAATGATTTGTTTCTAGATTGAACTTTGAGACTTACGACAACACTTTCATGTTGCGGATCGAGGATGCTGAGAAGAGCAGGAACTACGACTTGTCAGCTGACTCTGAAGAAGAAATGCATGAGTGGATTGGAGTGCTGCAGAATGTTCTAGGTGTCAATCTGGATTGTGAGTTCAAAGGCCTCATGAGAAAATCAAACACTACCGTTAATTAGCAAATCAATAATAATAATAATAATGAATAATAAACTAATAATAACTTGATTGATTTCCTATCTACTCATTAATTATTTGTTTAATTATAAATATCCTCAACACCCCAAATGAGTAAATCAGGCTATAGGTTTTTAGTAGCTGCTTTTTAACTACTACAATTTTTTCTGAATTTAATTTTTGAATACATAAAAAAATCAGAATTTTTAAACTCCCAAGCTACTCACACCACCTTGTCCTCTACTTGCAGTGGATTCGCCATCGTCAGGTCAAGGCGCCACGACAGTAGTTAACACCACTCGTCAGACTTCAATTCCCTTCTACAACAAGTTCATGAACAAAACTTCCATGCAAATGTCGCCTGAACGACAAAGTTCTTCAGCTCTTCAAGCAAGCATCACCACTCCACCACTAACTGCCACCACCTTCTACATTCCTTCCAATGATTCGATCCATTATGTTCAAAGAAAGAAAGATGCTTTTGTTGAAAAAACACAATTACAACAAGTGCGACAACAGCTACAACAGTCAAACCTGCAACAACAACAACAATTAACACCCACAACAGATGATGGTTCTGAGCTAGGCATAGGTCCAAAATATCAAAATATTCTTTCTTATAACAGCGACAGTGACAATAATAGTAACAACAAAAATAACAAGAAAAAAATAAATATTTCCGACAATAATAATAGTGGTCAAAAGAGCAGTACCGGCAATGAGATTCACACTGGTGCAATGACGGGCAGTGTAAAAAACAACAAAGAACTTGAAAATAAAGAAGGATTCACTGTTTATGATGTACCTCCTCCAACAACAAAAACATCAACTTCAGTAATATCAACAACAGCGCCACCAACTTCCATATTCACATCTTCTTTTTCCTCTTTTTCACCACCACTACCACTTCCTCCCAAACGAACGTCTTTGTTACCCATTTCGTCATCATCGTCATCGTCATCAACACTCCTTTCATCTGAACCATGCTACGACACTTTTCCCAACAACAACAAATACAGGCAATACACACACAAAATCACCTACTATAACACTATAAACAACAAATCAACCAATAATGATAACAAGAATAACACCAATAATAATAATAATAATAATAATAATAATAATAATAATAATAATAATAATAATAATAATAATAATAACACCAATAATAATAATAATACTCATGATAATAATAATAACATCTGCGGTAGCACTGGAAATATTAATAATGATAAAGTTTGTTTTAACTACGAAAATAATATAAACAACAGCCCAACCACCAACAAAAACTTCTACAACAACATAGACAACAGCAACCTCCACAAGAACAACACTTTGGAACACAACAAAGATAACCTCTGTTTTCCAATTGTACAAAATGAATATCATGAAGATGATGAAGACAACAAAATGGATTTTAATAAAAATAATTATAAATATATTAATAACAATAGCAATAATAACAACGATAAAAGAATGAACTTTGAAAATATTTATAATCTTCCAAGATCCAACAATAAAATTGCCATCAACAACAACAACAATGACAGCAGCCTCCACAGCAGCAGCAACAACAACAATGACAGCAGCCTCCACAGCAGCAGCAACAACAACAATGACAGCAGCCTCCACAGCAGCAGCAACAACAACAATGACAGCAGCCTCCACAGCAGCAGCAACAACAACAATGACAGCAGCCTCCACAGCAGCAACTTCAGCAACAATGACATTAACAGCAAAAGAAGTCATGATGATGATGATAATGATGATTACTTATCAATCAATCAGCCAATCCATCACATTTATAATGTTCCAAAAAATAGCAGGTTCCACGAAAATCATGTCAAAAATGTTAATGCTAATAACAACAATAATAATAATAATAATAATAATAATAATAATATAAGTAATACAGATAATAATAAAGATAATGAATACATTTGCTTGTATGAAGTGCAATCATACAATGATGGTATGTCGGTTTTTTTTTGTAATAATAATAATAATAATAATAATAATAATAATAATAATAATAATAATAATAATAATAATAATGTAAAATTATAATAATAATATTATACTGATTTCAATCTTAATTTGATATAAATTTTCAATATAATTTCTTTTAAACTTAATTATCATTTTTCACTTAATCATTTCTTATCTTCCAGTTCCCCACTGTGCTCCAGCTCTTTCCAGGTGAGACTCATTCTTTCATTCTTTCATCCATCCACCTATCCATCCGTTCATCCATCCACCTATCCATCCGTTCATCCATCCACCTATCCACCCGTTCATCCATCCACCTATCCATCCGTTCATCCATCCACCTATCCACCCGTTCATCCATCCACCTATCCATCCGTTTATCCATCCACCTATCCATCCGTTCATCCATCCACCTATCCATCCGTTCATCCATCCACCTATCCACCCGTTCATCCATCCACCTATCCACCCGTTCATCCATCCACCTATCCATCCGTTCATCCATCCGTTATTCCATCCACCTATCCACCCGTTATTCCATCCACCTATCCACCCGTTCATCCATCCACCTATCCACCCGTTCATCCATCCACCTATCCACCCGTTCATCCATCCACCTATCCATCCGTTCATCCATCCACCTATCCATCCGTTCATCCATCCACCTATCCGTTCTTTCATCCATCCACCTATCCATCCGATCATCCATCCACCTATCCACCCGTTCATCCATCCACCTATCCATCCGTTCATCCATCCACCTATCCACCCGTTCATCCATCCACCTATCTACCCGTTCATCCATCCACCTATCCATCCGTTCATCCATCCACCTATCCATCCGTTCATCCATCCACCTCTCCATCCGTTCATCCATCCACCTATCCACCCGTTCATCCATCCACCTATCCACCCGTTCATCCATCCACCTATCCATCCGTTCATCCATCCACCTATCCATCCGTTCATCCATC
>OX387253.1:875670-878170 GCA_947562095.1 Branchellion lobata | reverse complement strand
CTAATAATAATAATAATGAACAATACCAACAAAAAGAAATAAACGCTTGAGTTTGCAATTTTACAAAATTTTGCACAAATTGAAAATCAAAATTTATCGACACCAGTTTTTCAAAGCATTTTTCTTTTTTTTGTTTTTCAAAAGTAGTTTCTTGTTCTTTTTTTCGACAAAATGGACACGAGTTCAAAAGGCATCATCAAGTAATCAAAAGATAAACTTTGGTGGTTGACATTGGTGATATTTGTTATCATTTTGACTTTGATTTTACAACTTAATACTTTCTATAAAAATGATATTTATGATAACAATAATAATTTTATTATTTATATTTTAACTCTAAAACATAATTTTTATTCTTGGTGTTCACCAGCATTTCCGTTTCTCTCCTTTGATTCCATACATCGATGTTCAGTTCTTCCAGTGTTTCATCATCATCATCATCATCATCATCATCATCATCATCATCATCATCATCATCATCATCATCATTATCATTATCATTATCATCGTAATCATCACCATCATCATCATCAACACCATTACAATCCTTATCATCGTCATTATCATCACCACCATCATCATCATCGTCATCGTCTCATCATCATCATCAAAACCACCATCATCATCATCATCGTCATCATCATCAAAACCACCATCATCATCATCGTCATCATCATCACCACCATCATCATCATCATCATCACCACCATCATCATCACCACCATCATCATCATCATCTTCACCACCATCATCATCGTCATCATCATCATCATCATCACCATCATCATCACCATCATCATCATCATCATCATCATCATCATCATCACCATCATCATCATCATCACCACCATCATCATCATCATCATCATCATCATCATCACCACCATCATCATATATCGTGTTTTTGGTTTTTCGAAAACTATCATCAAACAATACGGCCATAAAACCTACCAAATTCCGTGTATTTTTGTGGTATTTTTCAAAATCACTTCAAAACGATCGTGGTGATATTCAAATTTGCATTCAAAAAATTAACATTTGTCGACAATTTATTCGGATCTTTTTTATATTTTTATATTTTTTTGTTTTTATTTTTTCACATTTTTTCACATTTTTTGAGGGGTTTTCCTTCCAAAATTTATTTGTTATTTTATTCGTCCACTCACGGCGTTGAATTGCATTTTGTGAGTTCAAGCAACAGATTATTCTTGCGTTATAAAATTATTATATTAGCGATTTCTTTCTCATAATTATCATTACAGAAAAATTATGATTGTACAAAAATAATAATCTATATATTTTGATAATTATAACAATATAAATTATAATAATAATTTTTATTGTGTTTTTCTTTTGAAATTTATGCTATTTCAATTTAATTTTTTTCTTGTTTTCCATCAAGATCACGAATAGTTCAATTATTATTTTTCTCGCTTATTAATTTTTTTATAAAATAATTCATGTGCTTTTGAGTTTGCAGGCGTGCTATGACTAATTTTAAATCCACACTTTCAAGCCCTTCAAGTCGCATCATTCAAGTTAATTGCCTTACTTTTAATCATATTTATCAAATGAATTTGAAGAATCTAATATTAAAATATTTTTTAAAATTATTAAAATATTAAAATATTAAAAAAAAATTCTGAATTAATATTTATTTTAAATATTGTTTTAAAATTTAAGAAATCAAATCCTCAAATTATATTCAAATAATTTTTAATAGTCACCTCAATTAAATTTTCCAAGCCATTACTTGAAGACCACCATGAGAATCCAATGTTTACGCACGTTGACATCAAAATTTCGATTTTCTATTAATATTTCATTGAAAATTGGAAATTGTGATGAATATTTCATAAATAATGTCAACTTTATTTGTTTCAAACTGATTATTCCAGATTTATTTTTCAAAATAAGATAGATTTATTTGTCAGATATTCGTGATAAATTATTCTAAGCCGTGTATTCCATCCAAAAATAAGAATGGAAGAAATAACATTTAGAAATCAAAAACAATTTCAAAAGTTGAAAAAAATTTAATTTTCAATTTATTGCTCAAAAAAATAATTATACGAAGAATGAGCTGATTGGCTTAGTGCATGGTTTGTCAAAGCACACACCACGTTTTTGAGTGGCCTCGAAACTCTACGGGGTTAATGCCACTATAATAATATTCGTTTTTGTATTGTATTGTATTGTATTGTATTGTATTGTATTGTATTGTATTGTATTGTATTGTATTGTATTGTATTGTGTTGTATTGTATTGTATTGTATTGTATTGTATTTCAGAGTATGTTGCTTCAGAGGCGCTCAGAATCAATTGAGAAGTTAGAGAAAGGTTTTGGCAAAGATGAAGTTGACTCGTGTAAATTTATTCACGTTTTTTCTGTTTTAATTATAAAAATCAAAATAGCATTTCGAACGAAAATTTATTTTGAAAAAGCTAATAAGAACTTTGATAAGATATAGTCAATGCCGTCTGATAAGCTACAGTATGG
>OX387253.1:865670-868170 GCA_947562095.1 Branchellion lobata | reverse complement strand
CTTCCATCCTTCCTCATCCTTCCATCCTTCCTCATCCTTCCATCATTCCTCCTCCTTCCATCATTCCTCATCCTTCCATCCTTCCTCATCCTTCCATCCTTCCTCATCCTTCCATCATTCCTTCTCCTTCCATCATTCCTCCTCCTTCCATCTTTCCTCATCCTTCCATCATTCCTCCTCCTTCCATCCTTCCTCATCCTTCCATCCTTCCTCATCCTTCCATCATTCCTCCTCCTTCCATCTTTTCTCATCCTTCCATCATTCCTCCTCCTTCCATCATTCCTCATCCTTCCATCATTCCTCCTCCTTCCATCATTCCTCATCCTTCCATCATTCCTCCTCCTTCCATCATTCCTCATCCTTCCATCATTCCTCCTCCTTCCATCATTCCTCATCCTTCCATCATTCCTCCTCCTTCCATCATTCCTCATCCTTCCATCCTTCCTCATCCTTCCATCATTCCTCATCCTTCCATCTTTCCTCATCCTTCCATCATTCCTCCTCCTTCCATCATTCCTCCTCCTTCCATCCTTCCTCATCCTTCCATCCTTCCTCATCCTTCCATCATTCCTCATCCTTCCATCATTCCTCATCCTTCCATCATTCCTCCTTCTTCCATCCTTCCTCATCCTTCCATCCTTCCTCATCCTTCCATCATTCCTCATCCTTCCATCATTCCTCCTTCTTCCATCCTTCCTCATCCTTCCATCCTTCCTCATCCTTCCATCATTCCTCATCCTTCCATCATTCCTCCTCCTTCCATCCTTCCTCCTCCTTCCATCATTCCTCATCCTTCCATCATTCTTCCTCCTTCCATCCTTCCTCATCCTTCCATCATTCCTCATCCTTCCATCTCTTTTCTTCTACCCATTCTTTTTCTCACATTCTCCTTTCCATCGTTCATTCCACCCTGTTTTTCTATCAAAACACATCCCACCACCCCTCCCACCATCCCTCTTATCACCCCTCCCACCATCCCTCCCACCACCCCTCCCACCACCCCTCCCACCACCCCTCTCACCACCCCTCTCACCACCCCTCCCACCACCCCTCCCACCACCCCTCCCACCACCCCTCTTACCACCCCTCCCACTACCTCTCCCACCACCCCTCCCACCACCCCTCCCACCACCCCTCCCACCACCCTTCCC
Organism: Branchellion lobata; assembly: GCA_947562095.1. NCBI lineage: Eukaryota > Metazoa > Annelida > Clitellata > Hirudinida > Piscicolidae > Branchellion > Branchellion lobata. The sequence continues at coordinate 867,019 of OX387253.1, read as the reverse complement.
ACCACCCCTCCCACCACCCCTCCCACCTCCTCTCCCCCCTCTTCAACGATTCATTGTATTTCTCCTCGTCGATCACTTCGTCGAAAGCAGCCTATGATGGTAATGTTGATCATTCTGTTAGTTTTTTTTCTCAAATTTTCCTCCCTTATTCTTGTTTTCATTTATTTTCCTATTTATATTATTCATAATAATAATAATATCAATAAAGCTATTATTGTTTTTATTTTTATTATTTTTATTATTTTTCTTAATAATAATAATATTATTATTTTTCTTATTAATAATATTATTATTATTATTATTATTATTATTATTATTATTATTATTATTATTATTTATTATTATTATTATTATTATTATTATTATTATTATTATTATTATTATTATTATTATTATTATTATTATTATTATTATTATTATTATTATTATTGTTATTATTATTATTATTATTATTATTATTATTTATATTATTATTATTATTTTTATTTTTATTATTATTATCATTATTACTATTATTTTTGTTTTTTGTTTTATTTTTTTATTTTTTCATTATTATAATTATAACTATTATTATTATTATTATTTTTATTATTCTTATTATTTTTATTTTTATTCTTTTCATTCTTATTATTTTATTTTTTTTCAATTATCATTGTTATTACTTTTATTATTATTATAATTGTTTATTAATTCTATTATTATTATTTTTAATATTTTTATTATTATTATTATTGTTCTTATTATTTTCATTATTATTGTTATTCTTTATTATTATTATTTATCAATTTTATTTTTTTCATTTTTTTATTTTTCTTCATTTTTCTTTTTCTTTATTTGTATTGTTTGTATTATTATTATTATTATTATTATTTAATTTTTTTTATTATTTTTTTTTATTATAGTTTTCTTTCACTTTTGTATTGACTTTTATAAATTTTCACAAGTATTTATTTATTTTTAATAAAAAATAAAATAAAATAAATTATTGATTGAATGACGTAATCAATGAAAAAACTTTTTGTTTCAAATAGGCGTCCAGCCGTTCTTCCGTCAGCTTCCCTCCTGCCTCCTGCTGTGGTGCCAGAAGAGATGTTTTGAGCTTCTTAGCCGTCTTTAACTATTTGAGCAAATAATCGATTCTATTTGAAAACATGCAGAAACCATTAAAATTTAAAAATTAATTGTTTTTTTTTAAATAATTAATTTATTTATATTTAGTTTTAAAATTATTTATTTAGTAATTTAAATTATCGAATAATCAATCGATAAATGAACCAAATACTCCCTCAATAAAGAAGTAATGCAAACGTTATTGTAAATGAACAAACATATTGTAACTAAAGAACATT
>OX387253.1:835670-858170 GCA_947562095.1 Branchellion lobata | reverse complement strand
CTGAAACATTTTTTAAATTCAAAGAAGATTTTTAAAATTAATTATCAACATTTTTATTTTTTGTTTTTGAAAGTTATATTTCGATTAGTTTATTAAGTTTCAGTCAAACAATTCTAGCCCACAACGACTACAAAAACTTGAACCACCATAAAACAACTGAAATTAACGTCCCAAAACTCAACAACAGCCACAACATAACAACAGCCACAACATGACAACAGCCACACAGCCACAACATAACAACAGCCACACAGCCACAACATAACAACAGCCACAACATAACAACAGCCACAATATAACAACAGCCACAACATAACAACAGCCACAATATAACAACAGCCACAACATAACAACAGCCACACAGCCACAACATAACAACAGCCACACAGCCACAACATAACAACAGCCACACAGCCACAATATAACAACAGCCACACAGCCGCAACATAACAACAGCCACACAGCCACAACATAACAACATGACAAAAGCCACAAACAACATGACAACAACCACAAACAACATGACAACAGCCACAAACAACATGACAACAGCCACAAACAACATGAAAACAACCACAAACAACATGACAACAGTCACAAACAACATGACAACAACCACAAACAACATGACAACAGCCACCACAGCGACACCAACCTCCAAGTAATCAGAGTACTGTCCTTTAAGTTTGACGACTTCCTTCTGTTCCCCCCCTCCCTTGTCTTCCATCGAACATGAGTCCTCCAGGTACGGACAAGTCATTTCTGCCCTGAAGGTCAAACCTGGACTCCCGTACGAGGGGTCGCTGGAACCTTCCAACAATTCCAAGCTTTCTGTCTTCGCTATGTCAACTCGTACCGGGATACTCTTTTCAGACTGGCTGTTTAGGTGGTTGGGGATGGAAGTTGTGAAAAAAATAAAATCACTAACCAAACAAGTGAATAAATAATAATAATAATAAATAATAATAATAATAATAATAATAATAACTAATAATAAATAATAATAATGAGTTTGAAAAAAGAATAATAAATAATGATAATGAGTTTGAAAAAGAATAATGAATAATGATAATGAGTTGGTTGAGATTTAAAATGTACAGAGAAACCAACAACGACTACAACAATTTTGAAAACAACAACAAAAAAAACATTGAAAATAACAATAACAACAACAATAACAACAACATTGACAACACCAACAACAGCGAATGTCAAGTCATTCCACCACAAAGGCCGCTCACACGGGCTTGTTAGGGTGGTGTGAGGTGCAGCAAATATAGTTGGGGCTTTTAAGGTTTCTTGGTTCAGAGTGAATTCTCTTCGAACCTTCTTATGTCTCTTCAACCTTATAAAGTTCTTTCATGTGATACTTCGTGAACAATAATATGACGTAGTTATATAATTTAATTCATATTTCAATCTTTGGTAATGATTTATATAAGGTTGATTTATATAATAGTCATTCATATAGCAAAGGCTCATATAATCATGAATTCAATTCACTTCCATAATTATATTTAGTAATGAAATAAGGCTGTATATAAATTTATACATGCCAAATGTTCAGTAATATAAAAAATATACAGATGACTTACGAGATAAACTGTTCTTTATGTGAGTTGGAGGCCTATTGCATAGAATCTCATCTAATCAAAGAGTTTCATAGCGCTGATTGCATAGTTTATATGTCACGCACCGTATCATATATTTTGAAGGTAGCCTGAACGTTGGAAGATGCTAGGAAAGTATCTCATAAAAGCGGCAACAGCAGCGAAATCGTTGATAACGAAATATCATTTTTACTTTTCAAAATAAAAATCCAAAAAAGCCACACGATCGCAGGGCTAGTCCGAAGAGATCCTTGTGGGGGTTTTAAAGGTGTCATCAGAGATTGCGCCTCTCTTGCTCGCTTTGGCGGTTTACAAATTGGGTTTATTAATATCATTACAATCATTTTATTAATATTATTATTATTATTATTATTATTATTATTATTATTATTATTATTATTATTATTATTATTATTATTATTATTATTATTATTATTATTATTATTATTATTATTATTATTATTATTATTATTATTATTATTATTATTATTATTATTATCACTATTATTATTTTTTGTTTATTATATTTTTGTTTAATTTTTTTTTAATTATTATTATTTCATTTATTTTTATTTTATTTTTTAAATTATTATCAATAAATATGACAGAGTCATTTCGCTACAAGTATGCAATGCTTAGTGCCTTTTTCAGCCATGCGCGTGTCTGTGCAGTGTCGTGACGTAATGGAGCCCACGTGCCTTCGAAGCCATGACCTCTGACGTGACTCATCAATAAAGAACACAATACATTTTTTCTTACCCTCAATCTTTCTACCACCAAATCACCACCATCAAAATACTTCCAATATTACCAAACTACTAACGCCACCACCATTATAAACTCACCCTTACTTTACCATCACCACTACCACCAAACCACCACCACCAAACCACCACCACCAAACAACCACCACCACCAAACCACCACCACTACTAAACCACCACCCCTAAACCACCATACCAAAACACCAAATCACCACCACTAAACCACCACCACCATTACCAAATCACCACCACCCTTACCAAATCACCACCACCACTACCATACCCACCAAACCACCACTACCATACCCACCAAACCACCACTACCATACCACCACCACCACTACCATACCCACCAAACCACCACTACCATACCCACCAAACCACCACTACCATACCCACCAAACCACCACTACAAAACCACCACCACCACTACCATACCCACCAAACCACCACTACCATACCCACCAAACCACCACTACAAAACCACCACCACCACTACCATACCCACCAAACCACCACTACCATACCCACCAAACCACCACTACAAAACCACTACCACAACCCCCCCCCCCCCCACTACCACCATTTCCACCTGACCACCATCCCTCAACTATCACCATCATCGCTCATGTTAAAACGACATGGATCTTTAACCTCATTTTTTCAACCCAGATGTTCTATATGTTTTGATAAATCAATTCCTCATCTGAAAGTTGAACCTTGCACTCGTGGTTACGTCACTTTCACGTAATCCCTCACCATCACATTTTCAAAACAATTCTCCCTCAAACCCAACCATTTTCTCAACTCCCTACTTTTGTTCATTTAAGGAGTTGATAAATTCAATTTTTAATAGTTTAATTAATTAAAAAATAATATTAACAATTAATAAATGATATTAATAATTAAAAAATAATATTAATAATTAGAAAATAATATTAATAATTAAAAAATAATATTAATAATTAATAAATAATATTAATAATTAGAAAATAATATTAATAATTAAAAAATAATATTAATAATTAATAAATAATATTAATAATTAATAAATAATATTAATAATTAAAAAATAATATTAATAATTAAAAAATAATATTAATAATTAATAAATGATATTAATAATTAAAAAATAATATTAATAATTAAAAAATAATATTAATAATTAAAAAATAATATTAATAATTAAAAAATAATATTAATAATTAAAAAATAATATTAATAATTAAAAAATAATATTAATAATTAAAAAATAATATTAATAATTAATAAATAATATTTTCTAAATAATTAAATTAGTTAATTGATATTTTTAATAAATTTAATTTGTTATTTAATCTTTTTCATTTATTTAATAGGTTCATTAACCTTTTTCCTTCTTCAATCAATGACTCCATTACTTCATTACTTAGCAATCCCATCATTATTAAGCGTCAAAATTGTCATTCAATGGCTTACGTCACACACAGGCTGTCCCGTGTCAAACGACAGAAACCACACTACGAAACCCATTCTTTTGAAGTTGCCTTCAAAAAGAAGAACAGACATTATTTTATGTATATTGTTCATTTTTTAATTTAATTTATTTATTTTTTTATATTATATATTATTATTGTTTTTATGTATATTGGTTATTATTTTATTTCTTTCTTTTTTGGACTTATTTTTAGCATTCTTCGTGTTACTTTTTCAATTTAAATATCTGAGTCGTTCAGTCATTCAATAACGTAACTAGACATATTACATAACATGTCAACGAACCATATCGTGAAACATTTGCTGTGGTGTCATGAGGGTCAAGGTGTGAGGCACAGCGTGCTTCGTCAATATGCTCCAAATTCATGGAGCTTGAGTTTTGCTTTCCGTTGTGTCACGTATTTTTAAGACAATTGTTTGTATGTTATGTTATGTTATGTTATGGTTTTAAGTTTTATAAAATTCTATTGTCAAAAGTTGTTTTTTTGTTTAGCATGTTATATTAAAGGTGCACGTGTATGCTTTGTGTTAGTATTGTATTTTATTTCATTTTTTTGTATTGTATTGCAGCATTGTGTTTTTAATTAATTGTATTGTTTTGAATTGCTTTGCATTGTATCGTATTGTATTGCATTGTATCGTATTGTATTGCATTGTATCGTATTGCTTTGCATTGTATCGTATTTTATTGCATTTTATCGTATTGTATTGCATTGTATCGTATTGCTTTGCATTGTATCGTATTGCTTTGCATTGTATCGTATTTTATTGCATTGTATCGTATTTTATTGCATTGTATCGTATTGTATTGCATTGCATCGTATTGTATTGCATTGTATCGTATTGTATTGTATTGTATCGTATTGTATTGCATTGTATCGTATTGCTTTGCATTGTATCGTATTGTATTGCATTGTGCTGCCTTCTTTATGCTTGTCTGAGCTTTGTGTATTAAAGTTGTTTGTGAAGTATTATATTGGAGTTCACTGTGCTGTGTGCTTACTGAATAATCTTTGTTTAATGATTCTATTTCTTCTTTTAGCGCCTCACAAATTTAATTTATTTATAAGCATTCTTTTTTTTTTTGTTCTTTTTGAAAAAAGATTGCGGTGAAAAATCAATGAGGTCATATCTTAAGGAGTGAAATGAACAAAATTATTTTCATAATATTTTATTTTCTATCATTAAACATTTTCATTTTTTTTTAAATTTAAAAATCCGAGTGCAAAAGTGGATTTATATCGGTATCGCACGTCTGTTCTGTGTCGCCATTACGAAACGGCGATAATAAATAAGTTTTTTAATTAACCAAAAATAACCAAATGAGTAAAAGCAAAACTAAATAAAATTTTTATCTTTCGAAATAAATTTGAAGCAAATAGGTGCCCAATAGAGGTTGCTAAAGAATGTACCAGCAATAACCTTGTTTGACCTTCCTCCCTATTATCCCATTTTGTTTTGATTTTTGACTATTTCTAATAATTTTTTTCTCTAATTTCATGGTAATTAACATTTTCAAAAACTTGGTTTAATTATAAAATTAATTAATTATTTATTTATTTATTTTAAAATTCAATCCATAATTATACAAGTAATCATATAAATGTTCACCTGTTGACAGCGGAGTTGTGTTTGTCCATTTTTGATGATTTTGGGTGATTCTCAATTTTTTTCTAATTATTTAAAATAAAACTTTTATTCAATCATGAGTATTCAAAATAGATTTTAAATTTTAATTAATTAATTAATTAATTAATTAATTAATCGAAAAATTCACGCCAAAAAAGATGTTTTTTTCCTCATAATAAAATGTGGGATTATCAAAACATGTATAACGCAAAAGTATTCACCAGACTTCGAAAGGATTTACACCTTTAGCTTATTGCCAACCACAAGTCTCCAATAAAATAGCATTTAATGTCAACAATTTATAACCATTTTGGTCTAATCTAACCAGAATAAGTGCATAGCGCTGATTCGAAAGGCTCAATTTCAAAAGTTGTTTACAACTCTATAAATGTTTAAAACGCCAAGTTTCCATCAACTGAGCTGGACTTTCGCAACAAAACGGTTTTTAAATCACGTTGCACTGCCTTTTGAACTCATGCCCTAACCCACACACATCTACCTTACTACGTTGCCCGCTAGAAGGCTCATACACACCTCAACAGGCGGCTATATCCGATGACAAATAAGTCAAACATGAGCTATAACTAGTTAAGCTAGAATTGAAACTTATGCAGTGATTGATCGATTTAAAATTTTAAATTATGCTCAATTTGTTCAAATTCAACTTAAATTAGTTAAATTATAAAATTTAAACCTTTTATGCTTATACTATAACCAATCATTTGTATAGCGCTTAACAAGAAAAATCGGCCAAATTAAATTTAGAGTTTACCTTCGGTCTGTTGATGAACCACGGGCGACCTTTCATCCTAGCGAGTCCAGCTCAAACGCCAGGTTCCCAGGCCTGTTTGTACAATTAATAAAATAAAAATAAAAAGTAAAAAAATTAAAATAAAAAAATAAAAAGCTTTAATTTTTTTCAATAAATTCAAATTTTTCAGGAATTTTAAATTTTACATGAACTTAAGTTTCAATTAAATTTGCTTTCTTCATAATGTGCTAGTGTTGCTGTTAATTGCAACCTCCAATGATTTATACCCACATGTGAATAAAGTGGTCAGTCTCGTTTGTACTTTCTATGTAACGTTATAAATACATTTATTGAGTAATAAATAACAGATAGTGAATAATATAAAATAAATAGCAAATAAATATATTTATAGAATTATGAAAATAAGATGAAATTATTAGTCAGATTAAAGAAATTAATAATCATTTTCATAATATTTTCATAATTATTCACTTGACACACCCATTCACAGCACGTTCGGCAACCTTCGTACCAGACATACGAACTTCGTGCTTAAACCCTCCTTTAAAAGTCAATTTACAACAAAAATCATCTCAATCGTTTTAAGTGTAACACCAGACAAACAACCACGTAGTGTGAGTTGAGGGTTGAAAGGTGAAGTAGTAAGGCATACCACGGCGTAAACAAAATTAAAGGCAATTTTTTGACATACATAAAACGAAATAAAGTTGAAAAGATTCAGAACATGAATTATCTTCCGAAAGTTTAAAGAGATGATTTGATGTAGGTAAGCAGTAATTTAATGAAATGTTAGATTCGTCAGTTTTATTATGATCATTAAACATTTTCGCAATATGCAAAAAGGTAAAACTGAAGGGTGTTGAGTTTGTTGAATTATTGCTCAATAATTGTATCTGATATAAGCAACGACTCGTTAGAGACTTTCATTGGCATGGGTTAAAAATGCTTAAATTAGAAAAAACAAGTTGTTGAAAAAGCAGGCGACTGCTTGGATTCGAAGTTTGACATTCAGTGAGTGCTCCAATCACTCGGCCACGGTAGTTCAAACTACACTAATCACATGCATTGAAAAATTAGATTGAAGTGAGAAATTTACGTAATCTAGTCTAACCTTATTAAATCACTAATATAGCGCTGATTCCACACTGTTTAAGAGCCCTCTGCTACGAACTGTTTAAACAACAAATGGCTTTACGAACTGAAAGTAGAGAAGTAACAGAGGTGAGATTGGTGGGAAGAGAGTTCCATGGAAGGAGTCCATAGTAGGAAAGTTCAGATTTAGCATAAGTACTATTAGAAGGTATCCTAAAAATGAGAATAAGTATGAGAATAATGAGAATAATCTCAGTCCCTTACGAAGAGGCAACTCAAAAAGGTCAGCTAAGCAGTCAGGTGAGTGATTACTTTTTATTTTAAACATGAGAGTGATTGAAAAGGCAACCAGTGTAAAGAGATAAGGGTAGGAGTTAGACGAGAGAATTTATGAATGCCAGAAACCAAGCAAGCAGCACTATGGAAAGCTTCGGTGAGAGGGTGTAGCGTGGTCTCTGGGAGTCCACAGTATAAAAAGTTACAATAGTCAAAGCGAGTCAAAATAAGCGAAGAAACTAATAGTTTGAGGGTTGGATTGTCTAGGAAAAGTTTCAGTTGCTTGATACGACGAAGATGAAAAAAGATGATTTAGCTACAGATTTTATTTGTGGTATGAAAGAAAATGAAGAGTCAAAAGTGAAACCTAAACTATGAGTGGTGGAAGAAGGGGCGAGTGAAAGGTTAGATAAAACAGTAATTGGAGGAAGAGATTTAATAAGTCGAGAAGACTTGCTAAAATATCTAAGATCAAGTTTCGAAGGATTGAGTTTGAGGAACATAGAATCACTCCAAGAGATTATTTCACCAAAACAAGAAGAAATTTCAGAGATAGTAGAAGATGATTCATATTTAGGAAATGAAGTAAAGATGTGAGTCATCAGCATAAAGTTGAAACTGAAGAGAAAATGATGAAATAATTCTTGGGAGTTCAGAAGTATAAAGAATAAAAAGAAGAGGACCAAGAACAGAACCCTGAAGAACACCAAATGGTAAGAAAAAAAAAGTAGAACGAGAGTTGTTTATAGAAAGTACAGAACTCCTGTTGGAGAGGTAGGAGCTAAGCTAAAAAACTCTATGTATGCGTTTCCAACGTGATTCTAGTGGAATTTTCTTCAAACTTAACTGTTTTAATCGATTTTTTCAAATTTTTTATTGATTTATTGTTTTAAATTAATATTTCATTGTGTTTAATATTTTTTCAACTTTTTCTCTCGCGATTTGTTCCTTTCGTAAGTTCAATGCCGACTTTTAGGACTGATAACATTCTGTTCTCCTATATTTCAATGTTTTCTTTTTTAGTTCGACTATTCGCTGTGTTTTTGTAACATTTCCAGCGTATGTCTGGACTTGATCTAATAAAGACTATAAAAATCTTATTAAGACAAGAGCCAGAAATTCCAAAGAGGTTTCAAGTTGCTGAATTAGTGAGGAGTGGTCGACACTGTCAAAAGCAGAAGAGAAATCCAAGCAGAGAAGGAGGGAGATATTACCCTTGTGACAGGAAAGTAAAGAATCATTATATATATTCAAAAGTGAGGTTTAAGTACTGTGGAAAGGACGAAATCCAGAATGAGTAAAAAAGAGCAGATTGTTAGCTTCAAAAAAAAAAGCTAAAAATAGACAATCTTTTTCTGGATTTTAGAAATAAAAAAAAGATTAGATATAGGCCTATAGTTTGTTGGTAGAGAAGGATCTAGAGAGCATTGAAATAATCACTGCTAAATTCAATGAAACATTTATTACACGCATGAAAGTAGTTATGAAAAATCCCGAAAAACTTCTAACTAAATAAAAGTAAATTTCTTATTAAAGATTTTTTGCAATTATTTATAAATTTTGGAGCATCCCTGTTTACCGAATACAATCTTAGAATGGCTGACGGTGATTACGTATCTAGAGGAAAGTTTAAAATAAAAGGAACTAAAGACAAAAAAATTAAAAAGTAAGTATGTTTCTAAGTATTTTTATAATTTTTTTATTTTTATTCTATTCAAAATTCACTCGTTTACTAAATTAAGAAAAAAGAAAAATGATGAAAAGAAACTGAGAGAAGCGGCTGAAGCGATGTTTGATCCGAGTGCTCAATATGAGACTAAAGCTCCCAAAAAGACCAAAGCAGAACGCGCTTTTGAGGAAGTCAAAGAAAAAAGGGTATGATGTATTTTATTTTTTTTTGAGGTAGCTAAAGTTATTGTAGATTGGACAAAATATCTATAAAGTGTAATAAAAATTTCTAACAGTTACTATACATATCTGAAACCAAATAAAGTGTATTTGACATACTCAAAGAATATTTTTTGAATTTTTTAGGCTTTTGAAGAAATCATGAAGAAAGCATCAAAGACTCATAAAGAAAAAATTATGGTTGTCTATTAATATTTTTTTTGATACGTGTAACTAAGAAATATCTTTTACATTATTTAAATACTAATTTTAAAAAATTAAATTCATATCTATTTTACATTAATTATAACTTAAAAATTTTTCAGGAATTCAATGACAAACTGGCTCAGCTAACAGAACATTATGATATTCCAAAAGTATCATGGACAAAATAATTTTACAATTTTATTGTAATTTTTTCAATAAAATGACAATAGCTTAACAACAATAACATGGTTTGTTGAAACAAACCATACATTTATTAATTAAAATAAAAAGTACATTTTATACATTTTTAATTCAAAATCTGTTAGTTTTATGAAATAAATTTTAAAAACATAGTTCACCCTCTCAATTACAAGTCTTGCTTTAAGTTGAGGTCATTGACAATTTCAGCAAGTATCTCGATGAGCTTGGTGACAATGAAGCTTCTGGATTCTTCTAACGGTTTGGCGCACTGCTCTACTAGTTGGCTGATGTGATGTAGAGAGTCAATGCTGGTTGGTGTATCATGTAGCAAGCCGACACAGGAGTTAGGAGAGTTACGGAGTTTGGGAAGGAATATATTACGACACACTGCATAGTAATTATAATCTGAATATTCATTCCTGCAAAGTTCAACTGTGTTAGTTTCATGGGGCTGAGAGCATCTTTTTTCGACATCCTCTTCATCCACCCAACATTGCTTGTGCTCGAGGATTAAAGATGTGTTCCATCCATCCTTTTTTTTTTCTTTTATGTCCCACCGGTCAACCAATAAGATATTCTCTGCTTCATGATAAGCCACTTTGAGGTCAGTGTCACTAACGTAAAAGTCACCCATGCCACATTTTGTGAGGTATAATGCATACTTTTGATTGTTACTTGTGAATTTGTAGACCAGTTTCAACAAAGAAAGGGCCAGCCTGTTGACAAAAAATTAGTAACTAAGGTGTGCTAAAAACTGGAAAAAAACTGGAATAAAAATATCAAAAAAAAAAAAATTCTAGAAAGTACCTGACTCGTGTGCTCCAAGGAGAGTTGAGGTAAGTGTTGAGAGGTTTACCTGGCATTCTGTAGACAGCCACTCTGCCGCAGGAGCCTTCATACTTTGGCAAAAACCACTCATCTTGGTCTGGAAACATCTGATAGAGGAGGGTGCGAGGATTAAGCCAGGAAGTGAGTACGAGTCTAATGCGCTCTCTGGTGGAGGTGTCAATTGCATCATGCTTCTCTGCATATCTGAAAGACATCGACTCTAGCATTCTCAAAGTGGGACAAGTGAACGTCAAAGAGTGTCCTTTGACCCCTTCAACCATCCAATGGAAACCCGACATGGGAAACATCTCAAAGGCTGCCTCGTGTGATCTGCACTGGCGCTTCCTTCTGGCCTAGATGAGTAGTGAAAAATAATTTTTACATTTTAAAAATCAAAATCGAATAGAGTTATATTTCTTTTATTGAATGCCTTAAACTTTACCTTTAAGCATATTTTTTCCTCCCAGTTTCTTATCAGACTAGAATTTTCTATTCTTGAAATCACAAGTTCAGAACCATCGCTGTAGACTCCTTTGTAGATGTTACTATTGAAACCAAAAAATGCTTTGATCGTTGAGGGTAATGTAAGTTTTATGTGGTTTTCTTCAAACTTTTTGCAAGCTTTGAATCCAAAACAGACTGGACACGTCTTTTTTTCCATGAAACTTGAACTATTTTTAACATTGTAAAAAATGTAAACTGTAGAAAAAAGAAATAACAAAAAAATTGTGAAAATAGAAAATGTTATAAAAATCTGTGTAGAGAGTTTTTGGCGGTGATATTTCCTCATCAACAATTTCAAATATATTATTGTATTTGACTTCAAAGTTTTATGATTGAAATCATGATACAATCTTTTATAATTATAATTCTTTAATCTTTGACTTAATCTATACATTTCAAAAAGCTTGTTAAGGTACTAGTTAAAGGTAAAACATAGTTTGAAACAAAACAATATTTTATCAGCAAAGATTTTTTTAAACAAATCAAATTTTATCAAAAAATTTACTTTATTTTTTCAAAATATAACTTTTGTTTTCAATATTTATAGTTTTCATTTTAATTGTTTTTTATGAACACAAAACATTATTCCAGTCTATGGAATATTTTTAGTAATGGGTGTGGTTATTTTCAAAGTTTAGGTTCATCTTATTCAAAAGTAAATTTACCTTCAATAATATATCCCAGTGTGAAAGCACGTGCTGTAGAATGGGAAAGTGCAATAAGAATCCAGGAAAGAAAAAAAGGGAAAATATGCAAAAAGAAACTTTTAAAATAAGTTCTCCAACTTTTGATCTCAAAAAAGCAAAAATGGAAGTTTTACAGTTAGGACTCAAAGGTCTAGATGAAAAAGATAAGAACGAAGCCATGGTTGATATGCTTGTAAAATTGGGAGCTGCGGTTAGTCAGTTTCAATTTATTCATAATTAAATTTTAAGTTTATCTCCAATACAAGCCAATCACCGATGATATTTTGGCAGCCTCCAAATAAGAAAAAGGTCAATTACAAGGAAATTTTGGAAGCCAAGAAAAATGAAAAGAAAAATTTATTTTGCCAAAAAGAACTTTCAGTATGATTAGTACTTATAAATAGTCTTTAAAAATCAGACTTTCTATTGAAAATTTACATTTCCATTTTTCAGAAAAAGTATGGACCCCAGCCTGATTCCACATCTACAAATCCAACAACTTCAATAAAAAATAAGAGGTTATTTTTATAAAGTCATTGAATTGTATTTGGTTCAGTAAATCACTTTTTTTGGATATTTCATAAAGATTTGTATAATAGATGATTTCAAGTCATTTAAAACATTGAAAATTAGATTAAAAAAACTAATAAACTCATAATAATAATAATAATAATAATAATAAATTTGTTATGTGTTAATAATAATAAGCTATTATCTTTATGTTGTTCTAATCTGTTTTCAAAATTAAATTTTGGTTTAAAATGACTACCACCTTTTTAGAATGGATAAGAAGATGGTTAAAAGAAAAGCCGGAATGAGCGTTCAATATAAAGATGGTCTCATGAAAATTCCCAAAAACGTAATGAAGGATCTTCACAAAATTGAAAAAAAATGACAATTTTTGTTATATTTTTATATCAATACTTTTTCATAAAGGCTTTTTCAATGTAAAGACATTTATAGTATAAAAAAAATTCAATAAATCGGGATCTGCACTTGTGGAATACACATAATTTATTGAGCGAAAAATTCCAGACAAGAACAAAAAAAAAAGTCTCTGTCCAATTTAACTCTTTTTAAAAGTTTTGTGAAAGAATGATGAGGCATTCTTGGTTTCTTCCATCCATTCGAGTCTTTAATTGTTGTTTTCAAGTTGTCATGCACTTTCGAGGGCCCTGAAATTTGATGGGACATGCTTAGATCAAAATGAATTTTTTTATAGTTTTTATTAGATCAAGTCCAGACATACGCTGGAAATGTTACAAAAACACAGTGAATAGCCGAACTAAAAAAGAAAACACTGAAATATACGAGAACAAAATGTTTTCAGTCATAAAAATCGGCATTGAACCTACGGACTGAGCAAATCGCGAGAGAAAAGGTTGATAAAATATTAAACACGATGAAATATGAATTTAAATCAACAAGTCAATTGAAAATTTTTTTTAAAGTGATCAAAATAGTGAAATTTGAGGAATGAAAACTCAGCGGCAATAGCTGGCATCACGTTGGCAACGTATTCAAAGGAAAGATGGAGTAAAGGTTGTTGTAGATTCAGTCTAAACTCGAAAAAGCTTACGTATAACCTCTCGTTGGCACTCTACGACTCCATTATACTTCGATATCAGATCTAGATTTCGGCTGAATTTTATTACTCTCTGTTGAAAAATTGATTAATGATGAAAAGAAAACTCGATGGGCGTATCTATCCTTGCTGCTTTCTAAAAAATTCATCTCCAGGGTCCACTTCCAAAGGAGCTTCCAATAGGGTCATATTTTCCGATGTTCGCTATTCATTCCTCCGCTCTCGTCATCTTTTGCGACTACACTCTTTGGGATTGATCTCAACTGAGCTCAGAAAAAATCCAAAGACAAAATTTATTAATGGTTTTGATGGTTTGTATTCAAAATGTTGGAACAGCTCCAGTAGGCGCTAGGCGAATCAATTCATTAGGAAACGACTCCTTGATTTGGAATACAAAAATAATCATTTCTTAGGTGTAATGTGTGGTGCAACTAATAGGGGACTTTTTTGCAATTTCTTGGGTTAGGAGTCCAACTTTTACGTCGAAAAAAAAACTCTGTGAGCTTCACGGCTTAAATCTTGGTAGGATATCATCAGGCTGTTTCGCAATCCAGGCAAAGATGGCAGAATGAGAGCTGAAGACTATGGTGTCATCGCTGACAGGCGGAGGGCTACAAGAATTTTGAATCAGTGGATTGTGTAAAATCTCTACAATGGTCTAGGCAGAACTGCCAGTTGTCACTCCAAGGTTGATCTCTAGATCTGCACTTCTCCATGATTTTGTCGAACCGTTGAAATTCATCAAAAGAAAATTTTTGGAATGCTTTGTTTTTTGGTGCATTCGTCTTTGAGTCAGGTTGTTGAATGTGTTTTGCGTCCCCTTGACCGCCCGGGTAGATTTATTTTAGTGAAAAATATAATGTATGTTTCTTGATATCTGTAACGATCAAAAATTTCCTTCAGAAGGTAACCAATTGAAAAGTCGTCAACAACAATCACTTGAACGATGGAATATAATTTGAACGCTTGATCAAGGTGCTGATTGTGATATATAATGGTACATACTCGAAAGCTTCGACGCATTCGTGGTCTGGTTTCGCTTCATAAAGGAGGACCTCATTTATTCTTTTATCGTCCTATAAAGCAATGAAAGCAAAGCAAAAAATTTAAAAAATGCCCTACTTTTGGCACCAGTTACAGGAGTTACACCAGTTACACCTTTTGCTTTAATTGTTTCATACGACGATTTCTTTATAGGGAAAAATCACCAAAACGAAATCAGACTGCCAGTTTAAGATGCCACGCGTCCTCGCGTCAAAGATTGCTCCAGTTTTATATATCGCAATCAACACTTTGGTCTTATTTCATGATCAAGTGGTCAACTTATATTCAATTAGTTTCCGGTTTCGCGAAAGCGTGTATGGCCGTTACTTTAATTTTCTTTATTTAAACTATTTTTATTAACTATTTGAAATTTAAAGTTTCAAATATTAGTTATGAATAAATTAATTCATCTAAGATTTATAGTTTTTGCTGATTACGAAGATTTTGAAAAGATTTTGAAGATATTGCCGAATCCGCCTTTTTCTCGTTTGAAATACAGACATTGCAGTTAAATCGTCAACAAACGCCTACATAAATACCGTTTGCCAAATTACTCAACAAGAAAGTGAACAAGTGTTGGAAGGCATTGCAAAAATTTGTGGTATCCTGACGGAGTTGTGAATTTAAGAAATGACTGAGGAAGAAAAAGACATTGCTGTAAAATCTTCAACCAATCGGTTACAAGAATACCGTTTGCCAACTTAAAAAAAAGAAAGTGAGCGAGTGCTGAAAACATCTCAAGAAATTGTGGTATCCAGACAAACTTCCTTGTGAATATAAGAAATGGCTGAGAAGGAAAATAAAGGAAAAGAAGAAATAACTTGAAATAACTTTGCAATAGTTATGTTATGTGGTTTTAAGATATGATTCAATTCTCAACTTTTAAAACTCATTAATTTGATTTAATAGACAATTCTGCTTTTGAATTTCTTAGAACCTTTTAACATTCCATTTTTGGTTAATTTGCTGACACATTCTTCATTAGTCATTCAATATAAACTATGACTCGATTCTAAATTTGATTCTATAGTCAGTTTTTGATCTCCTGCAACAGACATTTGACAATTCTTATGACATTCAGTTTTTGTTGTTTTAACTTTGATTTTCATTAATTTGATTGTTCACCATGTTTTGTGACATTTCCAGCGTTTGTCTGGATTTGATTCAATAAAGACTATAAAAAAAATATTGATGTGAATATAATGAATTTGAAGAAAAAAATTAACGGGAATACAAATCGAAAAAAAATCACAAATTTTTTTTCAATATTCAAAACAATTGAAAAATTGAAAAATTGAAAAAAATGATTAAAATAGTGAAATTTGAAGAATGAAAACTCGGCGGCAGTAACTGGCATCACGTTGGCAACGCATACATAGAATCCAATCTCTTATGACATTCAGTTATTGTTGATTTTTTTTAATTTTTATTTTGATTGTTTAACATGTTTTGTGCTATTTTTAGCGTTTGTCTAATTATGTTTTGATGAAAAATAGAAAAAACTTCAATTTAGACACTTGATGAAAAAATATCAAATTATACGCTAAATGATGTGTAAGTGACTAAATGTAAATTAGATTAAGATAAAACGCCCAAAAGGATTTGGCACTTAGAAAAGTCTAAAAAGATTTGGCAAAAAAAAACTTTTCATTTTCGTGATTAATCCAAATGGTGACTCTTTGTTTTGTGTGTGGCGCAGAGGGGGGCCATTTCACATTGCACACAAGGCCCAGATCAAAAGGCGCCTATTTTTCTTTCTTAACAAGTCACAAAGGCTTCAGGGATAACCAGGCGAGAAATGACGGTTCAGTAAGCGCATGTGCAGTGTGCAAAGCTTTTTTGGTGGAACAGTGGAACTCCCACAAGCGGTTGAACGTTCCACCTTCCGAGAGAATCTACTGGATCAAGTCGAATCGAAACTACGCAGACGATGATTTCCATGACGTAGAACTTGCAGTTAACGTTATGAATCATGAACGAAGTAATGAAGCAATGAATGGGAAGCATTTCCGAGGTGCTAATGCAGGGTTAAAAGCCAATGGCCACGAGAAAGGGGGGAATAATGGAGAGCTGAAAGACTCACCTTCAACTCCTGATTCGTCGTTCAACAAAAAAGCAAACCTGAAACGAAAAATTCAAAATCTCCAAAATGGAGACTTTAAAAAAGTTAAATTATCTGGACAAAATGCTTTTGAAAGAAACTTGAAACAAAATTTTATGGGAACTGAAAACTTATTGGAAGAAGAAAAATATGGAATTAATGAAAAAAATAATAATCATGAAAATAATGGATTAGAAAACATTGAGAGAAATGATTTAATTCTTGATTTGAGTTGTCCTTCGAAGCATGCCAAAGGCTCCATGCCATCTGCATTCCACATGTCTTCACATTGCTTGTGTTCCTTGGATAGGGGTGGTGATGGATGCGAGAACAAAAGAGGCAATGATCTTCCAGTCATCTGCAATTCCTGTCATTCGGAGCTTTATAAAAGCCGAAGTAAAACTGAGACAAAAAGTGCTTATGGTGGGAGGGGTGAGAAAGTTACCACAAGTACTTTTGATACCAGTGAAAATGAAAGCACTGGTTCTAAGACAAATACTAACAAATTCAACAGCAACAGTCTCAACAACAACTCTTGTTACAATGTATCAACTATCAACAATAATTATATGAGCAACCTTGGTAAACATGGTATTGACAGCTCCAAAAGCAATCTCCTCAACAATGTAATATATCACAAAGGCAACAACAGTCATTATAACACAAGTAATAAGGACAACAACTCTGAGACTTTCAACAAAAACAATGGAATCAGTAATAACAATAACCTCAAAAATAAAAACAACAATACTAACTTTTACAACAACATCAACAACTTCAAAATGTTCAACACCGAAAATCTCAACAACAACACTAACAATTCCAACAGCAGCAACAACAACACCAACAATTCCAACAACAACACCAACAATTCCAACAACACCAACAATTCCAACAACAACAACAACAACAATTCCAACAACAACAACACCAACAATTCTAACAACAACAACACCAACAATTCCAACAACAACAACAACACAAAAAATTCCAACAACAACAACATCAACAATTCCAACAACAACAACACCAACAATTCCAACAACAACAACAACACAAACAATTCCAACAACAACAACATCAACAATTCCAACAACAACAACACAAACAATTCTAACAACAACAACACTAACAGTTCCAACAACAACACCAACAATTCCAACAACAACAACACCAACAATTCCAACAACAACTTCAACAACACCAACAATTCCAACAACAACAACACTAACAATTCCAACAACAACAACAACACCAACAATTCCAACAACAACAACACTAACAATTCCAACAACACCAACAATTCCAACAACAATGAAGCCTCTCCACAAATATATGCAACAAGTATTTGTGACAGACAAGCCTACATTGACTACAAAGAAGCTCCTAGTTCTGTTGAGAGTTCCAGTGCACTCAAAAACCACTTTGAACGACCAAACAAACCTTCAGATGCTAGTGCTAGAAGTGATAGCAGTGGTGGTAGTAGTAGTAGTCATAATAATAATAATAATAATAATAATAATAATAATAATAATAATAATAATAATAATATTAGTAGTAGTAGTAGTAGTAGTAGTAATAGTAGTAGTAGTATTAATAGTGGTTGTAGCAGTAGTAGTATTAGTGGTAGTAATGGTAGCGGTGGCAGAATTATTGTTACTACTACCAATAAATTTTTTTTTCCTACACTATCAAAAACCACAACATCAAAAGCTGAAAATGAAACAACAACAAGATTGTCATTCTTAGAAAGCTCAACAACACCAACACCAACAACACGAGATGCAACAACAAAACTAACGACAACATTTAACCACAATGACACTGATGTTGCCGCCATGGGACTTGTTCTTCTGAAACATTCGCAACAACAACAACAACAACAACAACAACAATGTTCTCAACAGTATTGGCAACATCCACCACGACATCAACAACAACCACCACAGCAGCCTTATCAATTATTAAAAAACAGCAAGAAGGTACAAAATGAAAACAATTTCATCACAAACAACAACAACAACAACAACAATAACAAAAACATCAACAACAACAATAACAAAAACATCAACAATAACAATAACAAAGTCAACAATAGCAATAACAAAGTCAACAATAACAATAACAAAGTCAACAATAACAATAACGAAGTCAACAACAAAAATGGCGATGATAACAGCAAAGATAACAGCAACAACAACAATGAAAACAGTGGTATAAAAAAAAATATCAGCAAATGTTGTTCAAGTTATGATATTATTATTAATAATGATAATAACATTAATAATAATAATAATAATCATAATATTGATGATGATAATAATAACGTAAACAATAATAATCATATTAATAATATTGGTAAAAATGAGTTCAATAATAAAATTAATAAACATAATAATAATAATAATAATAATAATAATAATAATAATAATAATAATAATAATAATAGTAATAATAATAATAATACTAATAATAATAATAATAATAATAATAATAATAATAATAATAATAGTAATAATAATAATAATAATAATAATAATAATAATAATAATAATAGTAATAATAATAATAATAATAATAATAATAATAATAATAGTAATAATAATAATAATAATAATAATAATAATAATAATAATAATAATAATAATAATAATAATAATAATAATATCAGTAATAATGAGAGCAATAATAATAATAATAATAATAATAATAATACTACTAATAATAATATCAGCAGTAATGAAAGCAATAATAATAATAATAATAATAAAATTGAAATCACCTTTTCTACTGGAGGCTGGCGGGGTGTGGAGGGATTGACGGAAGTGATTTGTAATCACATGCGAGGTTTTCTACGCATCAATCACATGAAAAAACAAATAAAAAAACTTGTTCATATTACTGCTAATATTAGTACTAGTAGTAGTAGTAGTAGTACTAGTAGTAGTAGTAGTAGTAGTAGTAGTAGTAGTAGTAGTAGTAGTAGTAGTAGTAGTAGTAGTAGTAGTAGTAGTAGTAGTAGTAGTAGTAGTAGTAGTAGTAGTAGTAGTAGTAGTAGTAGTAGTAGTAGTAGTAGTAGTAGTAGTAGTAGTAGTAGTAGTAGTAGTAGTAGTAGTAGTAGTAGTAGTAGTAGTAGTAGTAGTAGTAGTAGTAGTAGTAGTAGTAGTAGTAGTAGTAGTAGTAGTAGTAGTAGTAGTAGTAGTAGTAGTAGTAGTAGTAGTAGTAGTAGTAGTAGTAGTAGTAGTAGTAGTAGTAGTAGTAGGAGTAGTAGTAGTAGTAGTAGTAGTAACAATAATAATAATAATAATAATAATAAATAGTTGAATAGATATAGTTAAAAACTTCAAATAATTCTATCATCATATACTTGCTTCATGTCTTCATTACATCACGTCATTCTCGCATTCCTTCTTCATTCCTCATTCAATCTATCCCTTCCTTCCATCATTCCTTCCATTCCTCCACCAGGTCAGGAAGGAGAGAGGGAAAGATTGACAGAACAGTTGATGCACCGGCTCCAACAGAGACGTCTCTACGCAGAGGATATCTGCACTCTTGAATCTCAACTGAAAGCTCGTTTTTATTTTATTTTATTTTTCAATTCAAAAAAATTTTTATTTTTTTTCCATTTGAGGTTTTTGAAATTTTAATTTTTGTTTCCGTTTTATTTCATAGTTTTTTAAATTTATTTTTATGGTTTTTTTTTGTTTTTTTGCTAAATATTTTTTTTATTTTTTCACTCAAAATAAATGTCAGATTGTTTTTTTTTTTTTGTTTTTTTGTTTCAAACGATAAATACGTGATCCACCGTTTGTTTTTATTTCATCATCGTTTTGCTTTCAGTTTATTCGGACGATTTGTTTTTTTTGGTTCGTTTCTGCCTTTTCATATCATTTATAATCTTCTTTCACAATTTCAATATGACGTCATTATTGTCCATTTTTGACGATTTCTCATTGTTAATTCTTCCAGTCCTCCTCTCACCATCTCTCCATTTCTCTCCCTACCTCAATTCCTCCACATTGACTTGTTCTTTTCTTCCATTTTTCATTTTTATGTTTATGTTATTTTCATGTTATATATATAATGTTCATCTTCTTAAATTTTTAAAAAAATCTTTCATTCCTTCCATCCACCAACCCAGACATTTATTATTATCCCACCAACACATCCATCCATTGATCCATTAACCAAATCCTTCATTTATCCACACTTTCAACAGTTTGTCCATCGACCCAATCCTCCTTTTTCCTTATCCATTTATCCACCCACCCATCCATCCTTCCATCCACCCACCCATCCATCCTTTCATCCACCCACCCATCCATCCTTTCATCCACCCACCCATCCATCCTTTCATCCACCCACCCATCCATCCTTTCATCCACCCACCCATCCATCCTTTCATCCACCCACCCATCCATCCTTTCATCCACCCACCCATCCATCCTTTCATCCACCCACCCATCCATTTATCCACCCACCCATCCATCCTTTCATCCACCCACCCATCCATCCTTTCATCCACCCACCCATCCATCCTTTCATCCACCCACCCATCCATCTTTTCATCCACCAACTTATCCATCCTTTTATTCACCCACCCATCCATCCTTTCATCCACCCACCCATCCATCCTTTCATCCACCCACCCATCCATCTTTTCATCCACCCACCCATCCATCCTTTCATCCACCCACCCATCCATCCTTTCATCCACCCACCCATCCATCCTTTCATCCACCCACCCATCCATCCTTCCATCCACCAACTTATCCATCCTTTCATTCAACCACCCATCCATTCTTTCATTTAACCATTCATCCATTCATCCCTCATCCAACCACCCATTCACCACTCTAATTAATCATCCATCCATCCACTCATCCATCCATCCACTCATCCATCCATCCACCCACCCATTCATCCACTCATCCATCTATCCACTCATCCATCCATCCACCCACCCATTCATCCATTCATCCATCTATCCACTCATCCATCTATCCACTCATCCATCCATCCACTCACCCATCCATCCACTCATCCATCCATCCACTCATCCATCCATCCACTCATCCATCCATCCACTCATCCATCCATCCACTCACCCATCCATCCACTCATCCATCCATCCACTCATCCATCCATCCACTCATCCATCCATCCACTCACCCATCCATCCACTCACCCATCCATCCACTCATCCATCCATCCACTCATCCATCCATCCACTCATCCATCCACTCATTCATCCATCCATTTTCAATTCTTTCCACTCTCCCACAGAACCTTTTAGAGCAACAGAGGGCGATAATGAAGGAGACACAGCAGCTGAGAGACTCCATTAAAATCATCAAAACTTGCCTTACCCACTCACTCACTGACGCAACTTTTTAAATAAATATTTCACTTTATTCGGATAAATGATTCATTTTTATTTACTTAATATTTCAAAATGTCAAATTATGTGATTTTTTAAACTTAAATAGGTCACCTTTCTATTCACTATTTCATTATTCATTCATTTTCAATTAACTTACAATTAATTTAAAGCGTAATCACTCATTTGAATATTTTTAATTATTTCCATATTTTTACAATATTATATAGTATACTAATAGAATCCCAATTTTTTTTTCACCTTTTTCGACATAAATTCTTTTCCCTTATTTCGATTTCCATCATGAAGGCTTCTACGAAAGTACATGATCTCATGAGAAAATAACCGCAGATACGTGTGTTACTCACGAATTTTAAGCAATTTTTTCAAGATAGAAAAAAATTGATCAAAAGAAATTTTTTTTAGAGAATAAAAAAAGTTAATTTTACTTTTAA
>OX387253.1:828170-830670 GCA_947562095.1 Branchellion lobata | reverse complement strand
AATTATTGTGAGTTTTTTGCTTATTTATAATAAATTATTTTAAATAATAAGTTAAATTATTTTCTAAATGATAAATTCAATAATTGAAACAAAATGCTTCGCAACTCTACGGGGTCAAGGCCACTATAATAATATTCGTGTTTGTATTGTATTGTATTGTATTGTATTGTATTGTATTGTATTGTATTGTATTGTATTGTATTGTATTGTATTGTATTGTATTGTATTGTATTGTATTGTATTGTATTGTATTATATTGTATTGTATTGTATTGTATTGTATTGTATTGTATTGTATGTATTGTATTGTATTGTATTGTATTGTATTGTATTGTATTGTATTGTATTGTATTGTATTGTATTGTATTGTATTGTATTGTATTGTATTGTATTGTATTGTATTTTATTGTATTGTATTGTATTGTATTGTATTGTATTGTATTGTATTGTATTGTATTGTATTGTATTGTATTGTATTGTATTGTATTGTATTGTATTGTATTGTATTGTATTGTATTGTATTGTATTGTATTGTATTGTATTGTATTGTATTGTATTGTATTGTATTGTATTGTATTGTATTGTAAAATGCAATTAAGAGGCTTTAAACATATCGAAATTTTAAAAGTGAACTCGTGTGAAAATATTGAACAACTGAAAAATTATTAATAAAAAATGATTAATTATTTGAATTTCATATTAAGAACTTCAATAAGTGTCAAAAAAATGAATAATAATAATAATAAAAAAAAACATTAAATTATAATAAAATAATAATAGAATGATATGAAATGAGGAGAGGTGCTATGAAATACAAAATATTCAATTGACAAATAAATAAAGAAAACGAAATAAACATCATAATAAAATTGATAACGAAAAAATAATAAAATTAATAGTTATCAAAAAAAATTATGATACAAAAAAAAAAAAAAAAAAAAAAAAAAAAAAAAAATAATAATATAAATAATAATAATATAAATAATAATAATAATAATAAAAATAATTATTTAAAAAAAATTATTATTATTATTATTATTATTATTATTATTATTATTATTATTATTATTATTATTATTATTATTATTATTATTATTATTATTATTATTATTATTATTATTATTATTATTATTAATATTATTATTATTATTATTATTATTATTATTATTATTATTATTATTATTATTATTATTATTATTATTATTATTATTATTATTATTATTATTATCATTATTATTATTATTATTATTATTATTATTATTATCATTATTATTATTATTATTTTTATTATTATTATTATTATTATTATTATTATTATTATTATTATTATTATTATTATTATTATTATTATTATTATTATTATTATTATTATTATTATTATTTATATTATTATTATTATTATTATTATTATTATTATTATTATTATTATTCTTATTATTATTATTATTATTTTTATTATTATTATTATTATTATTATTAGTATTATTATTATTATTATTATTATTATTATTATTATTATTATTATTATTATTATTATTATTATTATTATTATTATTATTATTATTATTATTATTATTATTATTATTATTATTAGTATTATTATTATTATTATTATTATTATTATTATTATTAGTATTATTATTATTATTATTATTATTATTATTATTATTATTATTATTATTATTATTATTATTATTATTATTATTATTATTATTATTATTATTATTATTATTATTATTATTAGTATAATTATTATTAGTATAATTATTATTATTATTATTATTATTATTATTATTATTATTATTATTATTATTATTATTATTATTATTATTATTATTATTATTATTATTATTATTATTATCATTATTATTATTATTATTATTATTTTTATTATTATCATTATTATTATTATTATTATTATTATTATTATTATTATTATTATTATTAATATTATTATTATTGTTATTATTATTATTATACTTATTTATACTATTTCATGCAATGGAAAACCCACGGAAAGACTTTTTTACTCAAAAGGCCAAAAATTAATCTCTCAGAACGCATTGAAAATAAAAATAAAAAAAAATAAACAAAAAAAAACAAAAAAACAAATTTTAAAAACTGGAAAAAAAAACGATGGAAAAGTATTGAAATCCTGATTTTTCGGATGAATAAAAAAATATAATTAATAATAATAATAATAATAATAATAATAATAATAATAATAATAATAATAATAAAAAATAATAATAATAATAATAATAATAATAATAATAATAATAATAATAATAATAATAATAATAATAATAATAATAATAATAATAATGATAATAATAATAAAATAAATAATAATAATAATAATGATAATAATAATAATAATAATAAAAATAATAATAATAATAACAATAATAATAATAATAATAATAATAATAATAATAATAATAATAATAATAATAAAAATAAAAATAATAATAATAATAATAATAATAATAATAATAATA
>OX387253.1:810670-823170 GCA_947562095.1 Branchellion lobata | reverse complement strand
ACTAGATGAATGTTGCTTGGTGCGTGTACTAGATGAATGTTGGTTGGTGTGTGTACTAGATGAATGTTGGTTGGTGTGTGTACTAGATGAATGTTGGTTGGTGCGTGTCTTAGATGAAGGTGATTATTGTGTATAATAGGTGAAGGTTGGTTGGTGTGGATTAATTAGTGTGAGTTAGTTAGTGTGGGTTAGTTAGTGAGGGTTTGGTTTGGTGTGGGTTAGTTAGTGAGGGTTTGGTTTGGTGTGGGTTGGTTAGTGTGTTCTTCGTTTGTGTGAGTCAGGCTAGCTTGAGTTATATATGCGTGTGTACGTTTTCATGATTTGATGACGATGCATTGATTGAAATGATTAAAAAAAATTTTTTAAAGTTATTGAAGCGCGCACTTTTTTTAAGAAATTGTGACGACATAAAAACAGCTATGTATTCAAAAAAAAGTTTAGTTTTTTTGTTTTTTATCAATTTTTTCCTCGAACGTTCTGGCAATTCCTTGACTATCGATTTGTTCAAAGTCCAATAAAATGAAACTACATGGCTTGAGTACGGATGACAACACAGTGCAATGCATGAGCGAGTGTAATTCAAGTGGCATCAACCCACGAAAGCTTCAGCACCCTCTCAGAAATGCTATTGACATCTTATTTTTGAAGAAAAAAAAGTTTTTGAATAGAAAAAATAAAGAAAGAAATAAAATGAACAAACAAATGGAAAAGAAGAATAAATTGAAAAAAAGAAAATTAAGAAGAATTTATAACTGAGGCAAAGAAAAAAAATTCAAAATTAAACTAAAAAACAAAAAAGAACAAAATCAAAATAAAAACAAAAAAGAACAAAATCAAAATAGAAAAACAAAAAAGAACAAAATCAAAATAGAAAAACAAAAAAGAACAAAATCAAAATAGAAAAACAAAAAAGAACAAAATGCGACAGTGGAATTAAATATGAAATGGAAACAGTCTTCCATAGTCGGGACAAGGAAGTGTTCGGTAGATCGGAATCGACTCACCAGAAGCAGCAAACGATCATACATTATTATTTTATCGAAAAAATGCGATTTTCAAATTGTTTCGTTTTGATTTAGTGTTTTTTTTTTCATTTTTCAATCTATTTTGGTAACTAAAGTTTTAGTTTTTTTTCATTTTTCAATATATATGCTGTTTAATCTTTTCGTGTTTTCTCGTTTTTTTAATTTTTTTTTTTTTAATTTTTTTGGTTTTCCTATAATTTTGAGGTTTTTGTGTTTGAGATTTAGTTTTTTCTATAACTTTTCGTTGTTTAACTTTTAATTTCAAAACTTCAAGTTACAATGTTTCTTTTTCAAAGGTACATTTTCAACTTTCACTTTTCGACATTTACTTTTTAAAATTAAATTAACTTTAAAGTTCAAATTTACAAATTTACTTTTCATTTAAATTAAATTGAATTAAAAACTTAATCTTACTTTTAATTAAAGCTTCTTACCAATTAATTTTTAGCACATAGCACGGATGAGCATTTTCGGAAGAGGAGCTTGTTGAAAGCCGTTCTGAACTCTGGGTTGAAGATGGTGTAGATGACGGGGTTGAGAAGAGAGTTGACGTAGCCGAGCCAAACAACCACGCTGGTCAGAAGGCCTGGGACTGAGCACTCGGGACCAGCACAGAAGGGTCTTATGGTCTCGACGATGAAGAAGGGCAGCCAGCAGATGATGAAGGTGCCCGTTACGATTGCCAAAGTACGCGCCGCCTTGCGTTCTCGCTTTTGTTCCTGCTTCTGCTTCACGCGTTCCTCGTTGCTCAACACGTTACGTGATGATCCCCGTAGGAGAAACTGACGAGCAGACGAGAACTTGACTGGCGTGACAGGGGAGTCACAAGCTAAGCTGTTTTCCGATTCGATGGTGGTGTGGTGCTTGCGGTGCAAAAAGAGGCGAAATCTTTTTTGTTTTCCAGCCGAGTTTTTCTGGCTGACTAGCTCGTTGGATGGATTTTCCATTATTATTTCTGATTCTTTTTTTTGAGTCGTTGATCCCTTCTCGATTTTGTCATTTTTCGGTCTGGACAACTCGGTGGCGATGGCAGCGGTGGTGGTTGTAGTGGCTGTGGCTGCATAGCCGACCACCGAAAGCCTCGTGACCATCATCAAGTCGGCTTCTTTGGTGGTGTTTTCAAGTTTTGCGCTATTTTTGTACTCCTTTTTGAACAATTTTTTTCTAATCCTCGACTTGGCAGCGGCGTAAATTTTGCAGTAAATGATGACCATGAGAGTGAAGGGCAAGTAGAAAGCTCCGAGGGTGGCGAAGACTACATATCCCATTTCCTGGCTGATGAAACAAGAGCCAGAATGAGTAGGATCTCCAGCCGGAGACTTCCAGCCAAAGAGAGGGGGCATCGGAATGGCAAGGGCCACACTCCAGCTCAAAACGATCATCCACACGATGGTTCTTTTGGGTCGGTTGTAGACGTACTCGACTCTTGTGACCACCCAGTAGCGGTCGAGAGAGATGGCGACGAGGTGGAGGATGGAGGCGGTGCAACACATCATGTCAAACGACGTCCAGGCGTGACACAAGAGGCTGCCCAGGTACCACTTGTGACTCACCTGCGTCCGTTAGTCTCGCATTATGCTTCCATCATACGCCCTTTTCTTTTTGAATACAGCTTTTTTTAATTTTCTAGAATTGAAAAATTAAAAAAAAAATATTTTGGAAGTTTTTTGAATATTAAATTTTTTTTATATTTTAGTTTTTTTATTCGTAAATAAATATATTTTTATCTATTTTTTAGAATTCAAGTTTATTTTATATATTTTTATAAAAATGGGGGTTTTCGGTTTCGCGTGTATGGCCGTTACTTTAATTTTCTTTATTTAAACTATTTTTTATAAACTTTTGGAAAGTTAAAGTTTAAATATTAGTTATAAATAAATTAATTCATCTAAGATTTATAGTTTTTGCTGATTAAGAAGATTTTGAAGAGATTTTAAAGAGATTGCCGAATCCTCCATTTTCTCGTTTGAAATACAGACATTGCAGTTAAATCGTCAACCAACGCCTACATAAATACCGTTTGCCAAATTACTCAACAAGAAAGTAAACAAGTGTTGAAAGGCATTGCAAAAATTTGTGGTATCCTGACGGACTTGTGAATTTAAGAAATGGCTAATTAAGAAAAAGACATTGCTGTAAAATCGTCAACCAATCGGCTACAAGAATACAGTTTGCCAACTTAAAAGACAAGAAAGTGAGCGAGTGTTGAAAGCATCTCAAGGAATTGTGGTATCCAGACAAACTTCCTTGTGAATATAAGAAATGGCTGATAAGGAAAACAAAGGAAAAGAAGAAATAACTTGAAATAACTCTGCAATAGTTGTGTTATGTGGTTTTAAGATATGATTCAATTCTCAACTTTTAAAACTCATTAATTTGATTTAATAGACAATTCTGCTTTTGAATTCCTTAGAACCTTTTAACATTCCAGTTTTGGTTAATTTGATGGAACAATCTTCAATAGTCATTCAATATAAACTATGACTCAATTCTAAATTTTGAGATTCATAAATTTGGTTCTATAGTCAGTTTTTGATCTCTTGCAACAGACACGTGACAATTCTGACATTCAGTTTTTGTTGATTTTAGTTTTTTATCATTAATTTTGGTTGTTCACCATGTTTTATGCCATTTCAAGCGTTTGTCTGGATTTGATTCAATAAAGACTATGAAAAAAATTATATTTTATTAGTTTTTTTATTGATTCGAAAGGTAATTTTCTAGTTTCAAACCAACCTTATTGAGACTTTTTGGATATTTTTTTTTCAGTTTCTAACTTTTGCATAATTTTTGTAAGCCACCTGTATTAACCGTTTCTTTAAATGGTTTTCTATTCTTATAATAGTTTATTTATCTTTCTTTCTAAAAATAATTTTTTAAATTGTTTATAATTAAATAATTCTTCATTTTCACAAAATTTCATTGAAAATTCCCAACTGTTTTCAAAGCTTTTCAGTTTTTCTACTCGGTCCAGCACCATTAATTATCGGCGTGGTCGAACATTCAAAAGTTATCCTCCGGCAGATTCAGCAGCTTCGAATTAGCACTAAATTTCAAAGGCAGACGTCCATTTGGCTTTTTATACGCAATCGCATGGCCTTTAAATGCCTTATTTTCAAAAAACACAAAAGTTTTAAATTTGAAATAAACTTCAATAGTAAAAATTTCTCTCCTCCACCACCATATCTCCCCCTCCTCCATCACCATATCTCCCCCCTCCTCCACCACCATATCTCCCCCCTCCTCCACCACCATATCTCCCCCTCCTCCACCACCATATCTCCCCCCTCCTCCACCACCATATCTCCCCCTCCTCCACCACCATATCTCCCCCCTCCTCCACCACCATATCACTCCCTCCTCCATCACCATATCTCCCCCTCCTCCATCACACTATCTCCCCCTCCTCCATCACCATATCTCCCCCTCCTCCACCACCATATCTCCCCCTCCTCCACCACCATATCTCTCCCTCCTCCACCACCATATCTCCCCCTCCTCCACCACCATATCTCCCCCTCCTCCATCACCATATCTCCCCCTCCTCCATCACCATATCTCCCCCTCCTCCACCACCATATCTCCCCCTCCTCCACCACCATATCTCCTCCCTCCTCCACCACCATATCTCCCCCTCCTCCATCACCATATCTCTCCCTCCTCCACCACCATATCTCCCCCTCCTCCACCACCATATCTCCCCCTCCTCCACCACCATATCTACCCCTCCTCCACCACCATATCTCCCCCTCCTCCATCACCATATCTCCCCCTCCTCCATCACCATATCTCCCCCTCCTCCACCACCATATCTCCCCCTCCTCCACCACCATATCTCCTCCCTCCTCCACCACCATATCTCCCCCCTCCTCCACCACCATATCTCCCCCTCCTCCACCACCATATCTCCCCCTTCTCCACCACCATATCTCCCCCTCCTCCACCACCATATCTCCCCCTCCTCCACCACCATATCTCCCCCTCCTCCACCACCATATCTCCTCCTCCTCCACCACCATATCTCCCCCCTCCTCCACCACCGTATCTTCCCCCCCCCTCCACCACCATATCTCCCCCTCCTCCACCACCATATCTCCCCCCTCCTCCACCACCATATCTCCCCCTCCTCCACCACCATATCTCCCCATCATCCACAACCATATCTCCCCCTCCTCCACCACCGTATCTCCACCGCCTCCACCACCATATCTCCCCCTCCTCCACCACCATATCTCTCCCTCCTCCACCACACTATCTCCCCCTCCTCCACCACCATATCTCCCCCTCCCCCACCACCATATCTCCCCCTCCTCCACCACCATATCTCCCCCCTCCTCCATCACCATATCTCCCCCTCCTCCACCACCATATCTCCCCCTCCTCCATCACCATATCTCCCCCTCCTCCACCACCATATCTCCCCCTCCTCCATCACCATATCTCCAACCCCCTCCACCACCATATCTCCCCCTCCTCTACCACCATATCTCCCCCTCCTCCACCACCATATCTCCCCCCTCTCCACCACCATATCTCCCCTTCCTCCACCACCATATCTCCCCCTCCTCCACCACCATATCTCCCCCGCCTCCACCACCATATCTCCTCCTCCTCCACCACCATATCTCCCTCTTCCTCCACCACCATATCTCTTCCTCCTCCACCACCATATCTCTCCCTCCTCCACCACCATATCTCCCCCCTCCTCCACTACCATATCTCCCTCTCTTCCACCACCATATCTCCCCATCCTCCACAACCATATCTCCCCCTCCTCCACCACCATATCTCCCCCGCCTCCACCACCATATCTCCTCCTCCTCCACCACACTATCTCCTCCTCCTCCACCACCATATCTCCCCCTCCTCCACCACCATATCTCCTCCTCCTCCACCACACTATCTCCTCCTCCTCCACCACCATATCTCTCCCTCCTCCTCCACACTATCTCCCCCTCCTCCACCACCATATCTCTTCCTCCTCCACCACCATATCTCCCCCTTTTTTCAAAAATATTTTTTCATCTCCACTATGCTATCTTCTCATTTCTCTTTCCTTGCCCAACTGCCCTAACTCCCCCAACTCCCCACCCCACAACTCCCCACCCTACAACTCCCCACCCCACAACTCCCCACCCTACAACTCCCCACCCCACAACTCCCCACCCTACAACTCCCCACCCTACAACTCCCCACCCTACAACTCCCCACCCTACAACTCCCCACCCTACAACTCCCCACCCTACAACTCCCCACCCTACAACTCCCCATCCTACAACTCCCACCCTACAACTCCCCACCCTACAACTCCCCACCCTACAACTCCCCACCCTACAACTCCCCACCCTACAACTCTCCACCCTACAACTCCCCACCCTACAACTCTCCACCCTACAACTCCCCACCCTACAACTCCCACCCTACAACTCCCCACCCTACAACTCCCCACCCTACAACTCTCCACCCTACAACTCCCCACCCTACAACTCCCACCCTACAACTCCCCACCCTACAACTCTCCACCCTACAACTCCCCACCCTACAACTCCCCACCCTACAACTCCCCACCCTACAACTCCCACCCTACAACTCCCCACCCTACAACTCCCCACCCTACAACTCCCCACCCTACAACTCCCCACCCTACAACTCCCCACCCTACAACTCCCCACCCTACAACTCCCCACCCTACAACTCCCCACCCTACAACTCTCCACCCTACAACTCCCCACCCTACAACTCCCCACCCTACAACTCCCCACCCTACAACTCTCCACCCTACAACTCCCCACCCTACAACTCCCCACCCTACAACTCCCCACCCTACAACTCCCACCCTACAACTCCCCACCCTACAACTCCCCACCCTACAACTCCCCACCCTACAACTCCCCACCCTACAACTCCCCACCCTACAACTCCCCACCCTACAACTCCCCACCCTACAACTCCCCACCCTACAACACCCACCCTACAACTCCCCACCCTACAACTCCCCACCCTACAACTCCCCACCCTACAACTCCCCACCCTACAACTCCCCACCCTACAACTCCCCACCCTACAACTCCCCACCCTACAACTCCCCACCCCACAACTCTCCACCCTACAACTCCCAACCCTACAACTCCCACCCTACAACTCCCCACCCTACAACTCTCCACCCTACAACTCCCCACCCTACAACTCCCCACCCTACAACTCCCCACCCTACAACTCCCCACCCTACAACTCCCACCCTACAACTCCCCACCCTACAACTCCCCACCCTACAACTCCCCACCCTACAACTCCCCACCCTACAACTCCCCACCCTACAACTCCCCACCCTACAACTCCCCACCCTACAACTCCCCACCCTACAACTCCCCACCCTACAACTCCCCACCCTACAACTCTCCACCCTACAACTCCCCACCCTACAACTCCCCACCCTACAACTCCCCACCCTACAACTCCCCACCCTACAACTCCCCACCCTACAACTCCCCACCCTACAACTCCCCACCCTACAACTCCCCACCCTACAACTCCCCACCCTACAACTCCCCACCCTACAACTCCCCACCCTACAACTCCCCACCCTACAACTCCCCACCCTACAACTCCCCACCCTACAACTCCCCACCCTACAACTCCCCACCCTACAACTCCCCACCCTACAACTCCCCACCCTACAACTCCCCACCCTACAACTCCCCACCCTACAACTCCCCACCCTACAACTCTCCACCCTACAACTCCCCACCCTACAACTCCCACCCTACAACTCCCCACCCTACAACTCCCCACCCTACAACTCCCCACCCTACAACTCCCCACCCTACAACTCCCCACTCTACAACTCCCCACCCTACAACTCCCCACCCTACAACTCCCCACCCTACAACTCCCCACCCTACAACTCCCCACCCTACAACTCTCCACCCTACAACTCCCCACCCTACAACTCTCCACCCTACAACTCCCCACCCTACAACTCCCACCCTACAACTCCCCACCCTACAACTCCCACCCTACAACTCCCCACCCTACAACTCCCCACCCTACAACTCCCCACCCTACAACTCCCCACCCTACAACTCTCCACCCTACAACTCCCCACCCTACAACTCCCACCCTACAACTCCCCACCCTACAACTCCCCACCCTACAACTCCCCACCCTACAACTCCCCACCCTACAACTCCCCACCCTACAACTCCCCACCCTACAACTCTCCACCCTACAACTCCCCACCCTACAACTCCCACCCTACAACTCCCCACCCTACAACTCCCCACCCTACAACTCCCCACCCTACAACTCCCACCCTACAACTCCCACCCTACAACTCCCCATCCTACAACTCCCCACCCTACAACTCCCCACCCTACAACTCCCCACCCTACAACTCCCCACCCTACAACTCCCCACCCTACAACTCCCCACCCTACAACTCCCCACCCTACAACTCCCCACCCTACAACTCCCCACCCTACAACTCCCCACCCTACAACTCCCCACCCTACAACTCCCCACCCTACAACTCCCCACCCTACAACTCCCCACCCTACAACTCCCACCCTACAACTCCCCACCCTACAACTCTCCACCCTACAACTCCCCACCCTACAACTCCCACCCTACAACTCCCCACCCTACAACTCCCCACCCTACAACTCCCCACCCTACAACTCCCCACCCTACAACTCTCCACCCTACAACTCTCCACCCTACAACTCCCCACCCTACAACTCCCCACCCTACAACTCCCCACCCTACAACTCTCCACCCTACAACTCTCCACCCTACAACTCCCACCCTACAACTCCCACCCTACAACTCCCCACCCTACAACTCCCCACCCTACAACTCCCCACCCTACAACTCCCCACCCTACAACTCCCTACCCTACAACTCCCCACCCTACAACTCTCCACCCTACAACTCCCCACCCTACAACTCCCACCCTACAACTCCCCACCCTACAACTCCCACCCTACAACTCCCCACCCTACAACTCCCACCCTACAACTCCCCACCCTACAACTCCCACCCTACAACTCCCCACCCTACAACTCCCCACCCTACAACTCCCCACCCTACAACTCCCCACCCTACAACTCTCCACCCTACAACTCCCCACCCTACAACTCCCCACCCTACAACTCCCACCCTACAACTCCCACCCTACAACTCCCCATCCTACAACTCCCCACCCTACAACTCCCCACCCTACAACTCCCCACCCTACAACTCCCCACCCTACAACTCCCCACCCTACAACTCCCCACCCTACAACTCCCCACCCTACAACTCCCCACCCTACAACTCCCCACCCTACAACTCCCCACCCTACAACTCTCCACCCTACAACTCCCCACCCTACAACTCCCACCCTACAACTCCCCACCCTACAACTCCCCACCCTACAACTCCCCACCCTACAACTCCCCACCCTACAACTCCCCACCCTACAACTCTCCACCCTACAACTCCCCACCCTACAACTCCCCACCCTACAACTCCCCACCCTACAACTCTCCACCCTACAACTCCCACCCTACAACTCCCCACCCTACAACTCTCCACCCTACAACTCCCCACCCTACAACTCCCCACCCTACAACTCCCCACCCTACAACTCCCCACCCTACAACTCCCCACCCTACAACTCCCCACCCTACAACTCCCCACCCTACAACTCCCCACCCTACAACTCCCACCCTACAACTCCCCACCCTACAACTCCTCACCCTACAACTCCCCACCCTACAACTCCCCACCCTACAACTCCCCACCCTACAACTCCCCACCCTACAACTCCTCACCCTACAACTCCCACCCTACAACTCCCCACCCTACAACTCCCCACCCTACAACTCCCCACCCTACAACTCCCCACCCTACAACTCCCCACCCTACAACTCCTCACCCTACAACTCCCCACCCTACAACTCCCCACCCTACAACTCCCCACCCTACAACTCCCCACCCTACAACTCCCCACCCTACAACTCCCCACCCTACAACTCCCCACCCTACAACTCCCCACCCTACAACTCCCCACCCTACAACTCCCCACCCTACAACTCCCCACCCTAC
Source organism: Branchellion lobata (assembly GCA_947562095.1). Lineage (NCBI taxonomy): Eukaryota > Metazoa > Annelida > Clitellata > Hirudinida > Piscicolidae > Branchellion > Branchellion lobata. The sequence goes on along the minus strand of OX387253.1, from coordinate 813,058 downwards.
AACTCCCCACCCTACAACTCCCCACCCTACAACTCCCACCCTACAACTCCCCACCCTACAACTCCCCACCCCACAACTCCCCACCCTACAACTCCCCACCCTACAACTCCCCACCCCACAACTCCCCACCCTACAACTCCCCACCCTACAACTCCCCACCCTACAACTCCCCACCCTACAACTCCCCACCCTACAACTCCCCACCCTACAACTCCCCACCCTACAACTCCCCACCCTACAACTCCTCACCCTACAACTCCCACCCTACAACTCCCCACCCTACAACTCCCCACCCTACAACTCCCCACCCTACAACTCCCCACCCTACAACTCCCCACCCTACAACTCCCACCCTACAACTCCTCACCCTACAACTCCCCACCCTACAACTCCTCACCCTACAACTCCCCACCCTACAACTCCCCACCCTACAACTCCCCACCCTACAACTCTCCACCCTACAACTCCCACCCTACAACTCCTCACCCTACAACTCCCCACCCTACAACTCCTCCAACTCCCCTACCATTTATCCATCACACTTCCTCACTTTTATCACAATATCAATTCTTTTTTCTTTTTTGCAACTTTAATTAATTAATTTATTTATTTATTTTTTATTTATTCGCTTGTTTTTGTATTTTTTTAAGTGCTATTTTTCAGTTTTCATTCTCATTTTTATCACAAAACAATTTATTTTTAAAATGTTCGTTTCGCCATCTTTTCCAGCCACACTCCCAAAAGGTCTCATTCCGCATTTTCATTACCTAACTCAACTTTTAAACAAGCAAAATTTTCTATTTTTTTCACAGCTTTTTTTTGTTTTTGTTTTTTTTGACATGAATATTACAGAGCGGCATGTAACTTTGAAAAATTTCAAAGCCATTTTCATTTTCATTGTTTTATTTTTCCTTTTTTATTGATTTTTATTAACATTTTTATTAATTAACTTTTTACGTTTTTCAGATTTTTTTTGAGTATTTTTCTGCGTTTTTTTTTTGTTTTCAAAACTCGTTGTTTCTTTTTGAAACATTTATCAATTACTATCAATAAAAATAAAAAGATTGCTTTCTTCTTTTTCAGCTTCTACACCTAATCTCATCTCTTTTTTCTCTTAGTTTCACAACTTTTGTTTTTCTGTTTTCTTTTTTTTCGTTTCGAATGATCAAATTTTTTTTCATTTTTCTTCTTTCAGTCTTTTTTTCGTTGACACAAATGCTTCCATATTCCACTTAAACTAACACCTCCCACCATTCTTCCATCCACAATTCATCCCTACATTTCAATTTTTCACTTTCGACTTTTCCATCTTTCCGTCTCTCACTTCCCCAGACAAGTGAGGTGTAAAAAAAAGGAGAATCACTATCTCAACTCTCATCTACCATCTCCTCACCCCACCTCCTCACCCCACCTCCTCGCCCCACCTCCTCACCCCACCTCCTCGCCCCCACCTCCTCACCCCATCTCCTAGCCCCCACCTCCTCGCCCCCACCTCCTCACCCCACCTCCTCACCCCACCTTCTCACCCCCACCTCATCACCCCACCTCCTCGCCCCACCTCCTCACCCCACCTCCTCGCCCCCACCTCCTAGCCCCCACCTTTTCGCTCCCACCTCCTCACCCCACCTCTTCGCTTCCACCTCCTCCCCCCACCTTCTCGCCCCCACCTCCTCGCCCCCACCTCCTCACCCCACCTCCTCGCCCCCACCTCCTCACCCCACCTCCTCGTCCCCACCTTCTCGCCCCCACCTCCTCGCCTCCACCTCTTCGCCCCCACCTCCTCGCCCCCACCTCTTCACCCCACCTCCTCGCCCCCACCTTCTCACCCCACCTCCTCACCCCACCTCTTCGGCCCCACCTCCTCGCCCCCACCTCCTCGCCACCACCTCCTCGCCCCCACCTCCTCACCCCCACCTCACCACTCCCACCTCCTCGCCCCCACCTCCTCGCCCCCACCTCCTCGCCCCCACCTCCTCGCCCCCACCTCCTCGCCCCCACCTCCTCGCCCCCACCTCCTCGCCTCCACCTCTTCGCCTCCACCTCTTCGCCCCACCTCCTCGCCCCCACCTCTTCACCCCACCTCCTCGCCCCCACCTCCTCATCCCACCTCCTCGCCCCACCTCCTCACCCCACCTCCTCGCCACCACCTCCTCGCTCCCAACTCCTTGCCCCCCCCCCTCCTCGCCTCCACCTCCTCGCCCCACTTCACCACTCCCACCTTCTCGCCCCCATTTCCTCACTCCCACCTCCTCGCCCCCACCTCTTCGCCCCCACCTCCTCGCCCCCACCTGCTCGCCCCCACCTCCTCACCCCCACCTCACCACTCCCACCTCCTCGCCCCCACCTGCTCGCCCCCACCTCCTCACCCCCACCTCACCACTCCCACCT
>OX387253.1:800670-803170 GCA_947562095.1 Branchellion lobata | reverse complement strand
CTTTTACAAAAAGTAAAATCATTCCTGAAATCTTTTTCAAAAGCCAAGTGGGTATTGGATCAGACGCACACTGTTTGTTGGGAAGCCTGTGAATAGCCTTGAGAAGCTCATCCTCATCCACATCCTGGAGCCTACTGAGACCGCTTTCTTGTGCATAAGCTAAATAAATGGGGTTTTCTCTGGCACGGATTGAGTTCCTCGCTGACTCAACTTTCTTCAACGGAAAAGATTGGAATTCAACAGGCTGAATTCCGTCAACAGAAGATCTCTTTCCTCGACCAGAGACACTATTAATGTGGCTCCAAATGTTAGCCGTTTTGTTTTTTGGATCACTGAGTTTATTATTCCAGTAATCTCTACGCTTGTGTCTACACAGTCTTTTGTAGAGTTTCTTCTGACCCAGCCATGCGGCAAAACCATTTTCACTCTTGGTCATATGATTTGAAAAAGCATAATTAAAGAATGACAAAGATAATATGTAGGAGATTTATAAAACAAATACACATCTTATAGAACAATGAAAGTTTAAAAATATTAATATCAAATAATAAATAAATAAATAAAGAAAGAAATAAATAAATAAATAAATAAATAAATAAATAAATAAATGAATAAATAAATAAATAAATAAAGAAAGAAAGAAAGAAAGAAAGAAAGAAAGAAAGAAAGAAAGAAAGAAATAAATAAATAAATAAATAAATAAATAAATAAATAAATAAATAAATAAATAAATGAATAAATAAATGAATAAATAAATAAATACTAAAAAAACAAAATTTAAAAAACCAACTCAAAAATTATAAAGAAAAAAATTAAAAAAAATAAAAATATGAAGTTCCATATATGGAAATTGAAAAATAATCTTAGTAATGTAAATATAATCATAACTGTATGAGTAATAATGAGTAATAACGAGTAATAATGAGTAATAACGAGTACTAATGAGTAATAATGAGTAATAATGAGTAATAATGAGTAATAATGAGTAATAATGAGTAATAATGATTAATAATGATTAATAATGAGTATTAATAAGTAATAATGAAGCGCAAACAGTGGCGAGAATGATGAGAACGAGGAGGATGGAAACGACGATTAAGAATGGCCAGTTGTGGTCCTTGTGTGGCCATTGGTGGTGATATGTGGCGGTAGTGGTGTTAAAACTGTTCATTGTCTGGAGGTGGCGAAGAAGAGGAAGAGAAGGAGTGATCACAACCTGATTGTAGGAGGAGTTGTGGTGATGGTTTGAATGTGGGAGGAGTTGTGGTGATGGTTTGAATGTGGGAGGAGTTGTGGTGATGGTTTGAATGTGGGAGGAGTTGTGGTGATGGTTTGAATGTGGGAGGAGTTGTGGTGATGGTTTAAATGTGGGAGGAGTTGTGGTGATAGTTTGAATGTGGGAGGAGTTGTGGTGATGGTTTGAATGTGGGAGGAGTTGTGGTGATGGTTTGATTGTGGGAGGAGTTGTGGTGATGGTTTGAATGTGGGAGGAGTTGTGGTGATGGTTTGATTGTGGGAGGAGTTGTGGTGATGGTTTGATTGTGGGAGGAGTTGTGGTGATGGTTTGAATGTGGGAGGAGTTGTGGTGATGGTTTGATTGTGGGAGGAGTTGTGGTGATGGTTTGAATGTGGGAGGAGTTGTGGTGATGGTTTGAATGTGGGAGAAGTTGTGGTGATGGTTTGAATGTGGGAGGAGTTGTGGTGATGGTTTGATTGTGGGAGGAGTTGTGGTGATGGTTTGAATGTGGAAGGAGTTGTGGTGATGGTTTGATTGTGGGAGGAGTTGTGGTGATGGTTTGAATGTGGGAGGAGTTGTGGTGATGGTTTGATTGTGGGAGAAGTTGTGGTGATGGTTTGATTGTGGGAGGAGTTGTGGTGATGGTTTGAATGTGGGAGGAGTTGTGGTGATGGTTTGAATGTGGGAGGAGTTGTGGTGATGGTTTGAATGTGGGAGGAGTTGTGGTGATGGTTTGAATGTGGGAGGAGTTGTGGTGATGGTTTGAATGTGGGAGGAGTTGTGGTGATGGTTTGATTGTGGGAGGAGTTGTGGTGATAGTTTGAATGTGGGAGGAGTTGTGGTGATGGTTTGAATGTGGGAGGAGTTGTGGTCATGGTTTGATTGTGGGAAGAGTTGTGGTGATGGTTTGAATGTGGGAGGAGTTGTGGTGATGGTTTGATTGTGGGAGGAGTTGTGGTGATGGTTTGATTGTGGGAGGAGTTGTGGTGATGGTTTGATTGTGGGAGGAGTTGTGGTGATGGTTTGAATGTGGGAGGAGTTGTGGTTAGTGAGTGGAAAATGTTTGGTAGTTGCAATTTAGGGGCAGAGATAGTGGTGGTAGTTTGGGCTTGTAGCAGTGGTGATGGTTGTTCTAATGTTTGTGACAGTGGCAGTGGTTTGGTTAGTAGTGGTTGTAGTAGTGGTAGAGGTGGTAGCAATAGTGTTTTTGGTTGTAATAATATTATTGCCAGTAGTGGTTGTAGTGAATTTAAATCTGATTTT
>OX387253.1:790670-795670 GCA_947562095.1 Branchellion lobata | reverse complement strand
AATTTTAAAAATTTAAACAAAACAGTTGGAGAACAAAAATAAAAAAATAAAATGATGCAATGTTGAGTAGAAAGTGTAAAGTTATGACGAGTGTAAATGTTGGAAAAAGAAAAAATTATGAAAAATTTATTTCATGGAATGAGAAAATGAAAAATACAACATCAGAAAAAATAAATAAAAACAACAATAATGAACGAACAAAAACAACAATAATGAACAAACAAAAACAACAATAATGAACAAACAAAAACAACAATAATGAACGAATAAAAACAACAATAATGAACAAACAAAAACAACAATAATGAACGAATAAAAACAACAATAATGAAATAAATAAAAACAACAATAATGAACAAACAAAAACAACTATAATGAACAAACAAAAACAACAATAATGAACGAACAAAAACAACAAAAATGAACGAACAAAAACAACAATAATGAACAAACAAAAACAACAATAATGAACGAATAAAAACAACAATAATGAACAAACAAAAACAACAATAATGAACGAATAAAAACAACAATAATGAACAAACAAAAACAACAATAATGAACGAATAAAAACAACAATAATGAAATAAATAAAAACAACAATAATGAACAAACAAAAACAACTATAATGAACAAACAAAAACAACAATAATGAACGAACAAAAACAACAAAAATGAACGAACAAAAACAACAATAATGAACAAACAAAAACAACAATAATGAACGAATAAAAACAACAATAATGAACAAACAAAAACAACAATAATGAACGAATAAAAACAACAAAAATGAAATAAATAAAAACAACAGTAATGAACGAACAAAAACAACAATAAGGAACAAACAAAAACAACAATAATGAACAAACAAAAACAACAATAATGAACAAACAAAAACAACAATAATGAACAAACAAAAACAACAATAATGAACAAACAAAAACAACAATAATGAACGAATAAAAACAACAAAAATGAACGAACAAAAACAACAATAATGAACAAACAAAAACAACAATAATGAAATAAATAAAAACAACAATAATGAACAAACAAAAACAACAATAAGGAACAAACAAAAACAACAATAATGAACAAACAAAAGCAACAATAATGAACAAACAAAAGCAACAATAATGAAATAAATAAAAACAACAATAATGAAATAAATAAAAACAACAATAATGAACGAATAAAAACAACAATAATGAACGAATAAAAACAACAATAATGAACAAACAAAAACAACAATAATGAACAAACAAAAACAACAATAATGAACGAACAAAAACAACAATAAGGAACAAACAAAAACAACAATAATGAACAAACAAAAACAACAAAAATCAACAAACAAAAACAACAATAAGGAACAAACAAAAACAACAATAATGAACGAACAAAAACAACAAAAATCAACAAACAAAAACAACAATAATGAACAAACAAAAACAACAATAATGAACAAACAAAAACAACAAAAATCAACAAACAAAAACAACAATAATGAACAAACAAAAACAACAATAATGAACGAACAAAAACAACAATAATGAACAAACAAAAACAACAATAATGAACGAACAAAAACAACATTAATGAACGAACAAAAACAACAATAATGAACGAATCAACTCAAGGGAAATGAAAAAGTGAAAACAATGAAAATCAACAAATAAAAATAATAATAAAAAAATAATAATAATAATAAATAAATAATAAAAATAATATTTAAAAAAAAATAATAATAATAAATAAATAATAAATAAATAATAAAAAAATACTTTTTCTCTTCTAATTATTATTCAGGGCAGGTCTGCAAGTGAGATGAAGATAGGAGTTTGTGATAATAATATAAATAATAATATAAATAATAATATAAATAATAATATAAATAATAATAATAATAATAATAATAATAATAATAATAATAATAATAATAATAATAATAATAATAATAATAATAATAATAATAATAATAATAATAATAATAATAATAATAATAATAATAATAATAACAAGAATAATAATAATATTAATAACAATAATGATGATAATAATATTAATATAAATACTACTACTACTACTACTACTACTACTACTACTACTACTACTACTACTACTACTACTACTACTACTACTACTACTACTACTACTACTACTACTACTACTACTACTACTACTAATAATAATAATAATAATAATAATAATAATAATAATAATAAAAATAAAAATAATAATAATAATAATAATAATAATAATAATAATAATAATAATAATAATAATAATAATAATAATAATAATAATAATAATAATAATAATAATAATATTAATAATAATGATCATAATAATAATAATAATAATAATAATAATAATAATAATAATAATAATAATAATAATAATAATAATAATAATAATAATAATAATAATAATAATAATAATAATAATAATAATAATAATGATAATAATAATAATAATAATAATGATCATAATAATAATAATAATAATAATAACAATAATAATAATAATAATAATAATAATAATAATAATAATAATAATAATAATAATAATAATAATAATAATAATAATAATAATAATAATAATAATAATAATAATAATAATAATAATAATAATAATAATAATAATAATAATAATAATAATAATAATAATAATAATAATAAGAATGAGAATAATAATGATAATAATAATAAAAATAATAATAATAATAATAATAATAATAATAATAATAGTAATAATAATAATAATAATTTAAAAAAATATATATATATATAATAATACTAATAATAAAACAAATAATAATAATTATATAAATAATAATTATTATTATTATAATAAGTATAATAATAATAATAATATTAATATTAACAATAATAATAATAATAATAATAATAATAATAATAATAATAATAATAATAATAATAATAATAATAATAATAATAATAATAATAATAATAATAATAATAATAATAATAATAATAATAATAATAATAATAATAATAATAATAATAATAATAATAATAATAATAATAATAATAATAATAATAATAATAATAATAATAATAATAATAATAATAATAATAAAGATTTAAAAAAATAATGTCAATAAAATAAAAATGATGATAAAATATGAAAATAAATTATTATTATCAAGAGTGAGTTAAGGCCGACTGATAGGGATATCGAGGTCGGATAGGTTGATATGTTGATAGGTTGATAGGTTGATAGGTTGATAGGTTGATAGGTCGGATTGGTTGATATGTTGATAGGTTGATAGGTTGATAGGTTGATAAGTTGATAGGTTGATAGGTTGATAGGTTGATAGGTTGATAGGTCGGATTGGTTGATATGTTGATAGGTTGATAGGTTGATAGGTTGATAAAGGCCTGTGAAGCGTTATGTAAACTCACTATGATTAAACTTTTTTTCAAATAAAAAACTATTTGTGATAATCAAAACAAAACAAACAAAACAAACGTGTGAATTCACAGTTCAAAAATAATGCCAAAAAACATTAGTTTTGTTGCGGACTTCCGTCTTCCTCTTCCATGAAAGGCCCTTGTGCGCCTTCCACTTGAGACGCTCTCAAACGTGTTTTGTCTTCTTTTGCTAATTCTCAATTTCAATGCCATTTTTTCGCCTAGCAAATCACTTTGTTGATACTGTTCACTTCATTAAAAAATGATAATAAAAATCATGATGTTGATTAAAAGCAAATAAGTTTGAAATTAGATATATGTATGTTTTTATTTTCTTTTTTTTGCACGTAACTAATTCTTGAGAGCTCCTGCTATTCAAATTATTGAAAACGAGAACCTTTATTATAGTTTTTGCTTTTCTTGAAATTTTTTTTCAAACGATAAAAAATATAGAAACCTTTTGACTTTACCGGCTTTCCACAAGCATGTGCTTTGAACAAAGAAAAGTTGACTAAAAAAAAATAAAAAAATAAAAATAAAAATAAAAAATAAAGAAAATATAAAAATGAAAATATTGTTTTATCATCTGTTCAAATTCGTCTGGTTCCTCATTGCAAAAGACCTGTGAGGATTCAACTTATGTTCAATTTTTTTGAAGTTTCATAAATAAAAACATTAAATTAAGACCTTTTAAGCAATTCTTTTGAGATGAGTTGTTCTCAATGCTCATTTACTCTCCGATTTCTTATTGAAAGATTGCATTTAATGAATTCTCAGTGAATTTTCGGTGAATTTTCCTACTTTGACAAATGTTTTTTAAACTTATATGTTGCCATTAATGAGGCTACAAGAGAAATTTCTGTGCAATGAATCTTCTCATTTCTCTTTTGAAATTCTTTTCACAAAAATCTTATAAAAACAGATATTTTATTTGAAAAACTGAAAAAAAAAATTTCAGTTGAATGTAAAATATTTAAAAATTTTTATTTTTCATTAAGAATTTCATAAAACGGATTGACTTATGTTCGTTTTGATAGATTTTTTCAGAAATGAGTAAAAAATCAAAATCCAATTTTGTAAAAAATTAAAGTTTTTTCAAACTTTTAATTTTTCTCAAAAATTTAAACTTTTTTACTACTGATCAAAATTTCCGAGCTTGGACATCACTTTGTATTTTTGCATCATGGTGGACAATCAGCTTGATGGAACAATCAGCTTTTTGAACTCAGTTTCAGATTCAAACTTTGAAGAAAATCATGAAATCTTCATGAGCTGTGAAATCATAATTTTCATTGAAAGCTTTCAACGAATGGCAAAAAGAATATTCAACGATGAAAATAGCATTTCTTACAAAAACCAAAATGGCAAAAATATTTTTCGTGTTTCCGCGCAAACTTTTAAAGATGACATCTTTCATAAAATAAATGTTTTTTTTTATAATTTTTTTAACAAAAAATTTCCGATTGAGAGGAAGGTACTACTTTGAAGTTCTTTTGATTATTACTGAAAGTGGCTACCCAAAGATTTTCATTAAAAATCAAAAAAAATGTTTTTATAAATTTA
>OX387253.1:773170-788170 GCA_947562095.1 Branchellion lobata | reverse complement strand
CAAGTGTTATTCAAAACACCAGAGCGACAAAAAAACAAAATAGAGTAGATAATGTTTGAACCTGTTGAAAAATCAATTTCAAAAATACAACAAATACAATCAACAAATAAACAACAACAAATACAATCAACAAATAAACAACAACAAAAAAATAACAAAAAATAAACAACAACACATACAATCAACAAATAAACAACAACAAATAAACAACAACAAAAACAACAACAAATATAAACAACAACAAACACAATCAGCAAATAAACAAAAAGTACAGTTAACAAAAACCATCGACAAATAAACAACAACAAATAAACAACAACAAACACAATCAGAAAATAAACAAAAAATACAGTTAACAAATACAATCGACAAATAAACGACAACAAATAAACAACAACAAACAAAATCAGCAAATAAACAACAACAAATACAATCAGCAAAAAAATAACAACAAATAAACAACAACAAATACAATCGACAAATAAACAACAACAAAGACAATCAGCAAATAAACAACAACAAATAAACAACAACAAATACAATCAGCCAATAAATAACAACAAATAAACAACAACAAATACAATCAGCAAATAAATAACAACAAATACATACAACAAATAAACAACAACAAATAAATAACAACAAATAAACAACAACAAATAAATAACAACAAATAAACAACAACAAATAAATAACAACAAATAAACAACAACAAATACAATCAGCAAATAAACAACAACAAATGCAATCGACAAATAAACAACAACAAATAAACAACAACAAATAAAAAACACCAAATAAATAACAACGAATAAACAACAACAAATACAATCAGCAAATAAACAACAAGAAATACAATCGACAAATAAACAACAACAAATAAATAACAACAAATAAACAACAACAAATAAATAACAACAAATAAACAACAACAAATAAACAACAACAAATACAATCAGCAAATGAACAACAAGAAATACAATCGACAAATAAACAACAACAAAAAAATAACAACAAATAAACAACAACAAATAAACAACAACAAATACAATCAGCAAATAAACAACAAGAAATAAAATCGACAAATAAACAACAACAAATAAATAACAACAAATAAACAACAACAAATAAACAACAACAAATAAACAACAACAAATAAACAACAACAAATAAACAACAACAAATAAACAACAACAAATAAACAACAACAAATAAACAACAACAAATAAACAACAACAAATAAACAACAACAAATAAATAACAACAAATAAACAACAACACATACAATCAGCAAATAAACAACAACAAATACAATCGACAAATAAACAACAACAAATAAACAACAACAAATACAATCAGCAAATAAACAACAAGAAATACAATCGACAAATAAAAAACAACAAATAAACAACAACAAATAAACAACAACAAATAAACAACAACAAATAAATAACAACAAATAAACAACAACAAATAAACAACAACAAATACAATCAGCAAATAAACAACAACAAATACAATCAGCAAATAAACAACAACAAATACAATCGACAAATAAACAACAACAAATACAATCAGCAAATAAACAACAAGAAATAAAATCGACAAATAAACAACAACAAATAAATAACAACAAATAAACAACAACAAAGAAATAAGAACAAATAAACAACAACAAATAAACAACAACAAATAAACAACAACAAATAAACAACAACAAATAAACAACAACAAATAAACAACAACAAATAAACAACAACAAATAAATAACAACAAATAAACAACAACACATACAATCAGCAAATAAACAACAACAAATACAATCGACAAATAAACAACAACAAATAAACAACAACAAATACAATCAGCAAATAAACAACAAGAAATACAATCGACAAATAAAAAACAACAAATAAACAACAACAAATAAACAACAACAAATAAACAACAACAAATAAATAACAACAAATAAACAACAACAAATAAACAACAACAAATACAATCAGCAAATAAACAACAACAAATACAATCAGCAAATAAACAACAACAAATACAATCGACAAATAAACAACAACAAATACAATCAGCAAATAAACAACAAGAAATAAAATCGACAAATAAACAACAACAAATAAATAACAACAAATAAACAACAACAAAGAAATAAGAACAAATAAACAACAACAAATAAACAACAACAAATAAACAACAACAAATAAACAACAACAAATAAACAACAACAAATGAACAACAACAAATGAACAACAACAAATGAACAACAACAAATGAACAACAACAATTATCCATTAAAGAACAAGGGTTGTTTACCAAAGAACGAGGAGTATTCTCCTACAACAACTCGCAAAGGCCAGTAGCAACATATCCACAAAGCCATATGCTTCCTCAGGTGCCTTCTTAGGCGCTTCAAAATGCAGATTTATTATTCATTTTATTATTATTATTATTTTTATTATTATTATTATTATTATTATTATTATTATTATTTATTATTAGTTGTTTGTTATTTGTATTATTTATCATTTTTCCTATTAGTTTTTGATCGTGGACACTCGTTTGCAAGAACAAGTTGGTCCATTCACTAGGGACTGATCAGCTGATAAATGCAACTAACATGCTTGTGTTGTCTGTCTCTTACAGCTTTTGTGCCTAACATGCGTCATATGTGTTTGTCATATGTTCTTGTGTTCGTTTGTTTGCTATGTGTTTGTTATCTATGTTTGTTGTATGTTTGTTATCTGTGTTTTTTGTATGTTTGTTATCTGTGTTTTTTGTATGTTTGTTATCTGTGTTTGTTGTATGTTTTTTATCTGTGTTTGTTGTATGTTTGTTATCTGTGTTTGTTGTATTTTTGTTATCTGTGTTTGTTGTATGTTTGTTATCTGTGTTTGTTATGATCATTATGTGTTAGTTTTGATGAACATGTGTTTGAGAATTCAATTTAGTGGGATGTTCTGGTGAACAACATATTGCAACGAACAACATATTGCATGAACGGGTTACATGTTTAACAAAATTAACTCATGCTTATACTTTTGGAGCTTTTTCGATTTCCGTGGAAAACTCAAATTTCAGGTTATTATTTTCGACCAATTTTCATGGCTACACAATTATCTTTTGTTTTCAAAATAATTATCTCTACAACAAACATAAAATTTCTACAACAAATATCATTATTTCACAACAAAGTTATTCTCCTACAACAACTCTGTTACAACCAAAATGTTATCTTTGTTACAACCACAATGTTATCTTTGTTACAACCACAATGTTATCTTTGTTACAACCACAATGTTATCTTTGTTACAACCACAATGTTATCTCTGTTACAACCACAATGTTATCTTTGTTACAACCACAATGTTATCTTTGTTACAACCACAGTGTTATCTTTGTTACAACCACAATGTTATCTTTGTTACAACCACAGTGTTATCTTTGTTACAACCACAATGTTATCTTTGTTACAACCACAATGTTATCTTTGTTACGACCACAATGTTATCTTTGTTACAACCACAATGTTATCTTTGTTACAACCACAATGTTATCTTTGTTACAACCACAATGTTATCTTTGTTACAACCACAATGTTGTCTTTGTTACAACCACAGTGTTATCTTTGTTACAACCACAATGTTATCTTTGTTACAACCACAATGTTGTCTTTGTTACAACCACAATGTTATCTTTGTTACAACCACAATGTTATCTTTGTTACAACCACAATGTTATCTTTGTTACAACCACAATGTTATCTTTGTTACAACCACAATGTTATCTTTGTTACAACCACAATGTTATCTTTGTTACAACCACAATGTTATCTTTGTTACAACCACAATGTTATCTTTGTTACAACCATTATGTTAGCTTATAGCAGTATTAACAATTCCAGCACCACATACGCAACGGGGTCAGTTATGCAGAGGCCCAGGCAACATCAGACCGCTCAGTCGTTTGGTCTCACAGTTTCGTCGACAAACACCTTCTATATAGTCCGGTGGCGCCTTTCCTTTGGTCGGTTGCCACGCGTGACAACCATACGACCGTTCATATGACAACAAGTGTATAAATAATTGCATAAAAACGGAAATGAGGAAAAATTAATGGTGAAATACAAAGTAAAAATAAATTGAATAAAAATACTTAAATGATTATTAAAAATGAGAGAGATAAAAATAATTAAAAAATATTAATAATAATGAAAAAGATAAAAATATTTAAAAAAATATTATTAATAATGAAAAAGATAAAAATATTAAAGGAAATATTAATAATAATGAAATGAATGAAAAGAATGAAATGATGAATGATAATGAGGTGAATGATAAGGAATATGAAATAACAATAATAAAGTGAATAATAATAAAAATAAAAGGAATTACAAAAATATATAAATAATAATAATAAATAAATAATACTAAAAAAAGAATAAAACTGAAATGATTAATAATAATGAATGGAGTAATAATAATAAAATGAATAATATTGATAAAGTGAATAATAATGATAAATAAATAATAATAATTATAAAAAGAATAAATTTAAAAACAATAATAAACTAAATGAAATAACAAATAACAAAAATCATTGTATGAATAAAATTATAAAAAACAGCAAAGAAAATTAATTAATTAATAATAAGAATAAAAACATGAACAACAACAAAGACAGCATAGATAACAACATAGACAGCATAGATAACAACATAGACGGCATAGATAACAACATAGACAGCTAAGATAACAACATAGACAGCATAGCTAACAACATAGAAAGCATGAACAACAACATAGACAGCATAGATAACAACATAGACAGCATAGATAAAAACATAGACAGCACAGAAAACAACATAGACAGCATAGAAAACAACATAGACAGCATAGATAACAACATAGACAGCATAGATAACAACATAGACAGCATAGATATCAACATAGACAACATAAATTACAACATAGACAGCAAAGATAACAACATAGACAGCAGAGATAACAACATAGACAGCATAGAAAACAAAGTAGACAGCATAGATAACAACATAGACAGCATAGTTAACAACATAGACAGCATAGATAACAACATAGACAGCATGGAGAACAACATAGACAGCATATATAACAACATAGACAGCATAGATAACAACATAGACAGCATAGATAACAACATAGACAGCATAGATAACAACAAAGACAGCATAGATATCAACATAGACAGCATAAATTGCAACATAGACAGCAAAGATAACAACTAAGACAGCAGAGATAACAACATAGACAGCATAGATAACAAAGTAGAGAGCATAGATAACAACATACAGAGCACAGAGAAGAACATAGACAGCATAGTTAACAACATAAACAGCATAGATAACAACATAGACAGCATAGATAACAGTATAGATAGCATAGATAACAACACAGACAGCAAGGATAGCAACATAGAGAGCATAGATAACAAAATAGACAGCATGGATTACAACATACAAAGCACAGAGAAGAACATAGACAGAATAGATAACAACATAGACAGCATAGATAACAACATAGACAGCATAGATAACAACATAGAGAGCATAGATTACAACATAGATATCACAGATAACAACATAGACAGCATAGATAACAACATAGACAGCATAGATAACAACATAGATATCACAGATAACAACATAGACAGCATAGATAACAACAAAGACAGCAGAAATAACAACCTAGACAGCATAGATGACAACATAGACAGCATAGAGAACAACATAGACAGCATAGATAACAACATAGAAAGCATAGAAAACAACATAGACAGCATAGATAGCAACAAAGACAGCATGGATAACAACATAGACAGCATAGATAGCAACTGAGACAGCATAGATAACATAATAGACAGCATGGATTACAACATAGACAGCATGGAGAACAACACAGACAGCATAGATAACAACATAGAAAGCATAGAAAACAACATAGACAGCATAGATAGCAACAAAGACAGCATGGATAACAACATAGACAGCATAGATAGCAACTGAGACAGCATAGATAACATAATAGACAGCATGGATTACAACATAGACAGCATAGAGAACAACATAGACAGCATATATAACAACATAGACAGCATAGATAACAACATAGACAGCATAGATAACAATATAGACAGCAGAGATAACAACATAGACAGCATAGATAACATTATAGACAGCAGAGATAACAACATAGACAGCATAGATAGCAGCATAGACAGCATAGATAACAACATGGACTGCATAGATAGCAACAAAGACAGCATAGATAACAACATAGACAGCATAGATAGCAACAAAGACAGTATATATAACAACATAGACGTCATAGAAAACCAAATAGACGGCATAGATAACAACATAGACAGCATTGATAACAACATAGACGGCATAGATAACAAAATAGACAGCATTGATAACAACATAGACAGCATAGATAACAACATAGACAGCATAGATAAAAACATACACAGCATAGATGACAACGAAGACAGCATAGATAAACACATAGACAGCATAGATAGCAACCAAGACAGCATAGATAACAACATAGAAAGCATAGGAAACAACATAGACAGCATAGATAGCAACAAAGACAGCATGGATAACAACATAGACAGCATAGATAGCAACTGAGACAGCATAGATAACATAATAGACAGCATGGATTACAACATAGACAACATAGAGAACAACATAGACAGCATATATAACAACATAGACAGCATAGATAACAACATAGACAGCATAAAAAACAAAGTAGACAGCATAGATAACAACATAGACAGCATAGATAACAACATAGACAGCATAGAAAGCAACATAGACAGCATAGAGAACAACATAGACAGTATAGATAACAAAGTAGACAGCATAGACAACGACATAGACAGCAAAGATAAAAACATAGACAGGATTGATAACAACATAGAAAGCAGAAATAACAAAAAAGACAGGATAGGAAACAACATAGACAGCATAGATAACAACATAGACAGCAAAGCTAACAACATAGACAGCATAGATAACAACATAGACAGCAAAGATAACAACATAGACAGCATAGATAAAAACATAGACAGCACAGAAAACAACATAGACAGCATAGAAAACAACATAGACAGCATAGATAACAACATAGACAGCATAGGTGACAACAGAGACAGCATAGATATCAACATAGACAGCATAAATTGCAACATAGACAGCAAAGATAACAACATTGACAGCAGAGATAACAACATAGACAGCATAGAAAACAAAGTAGACAGCATAGATAACAACATAGACAGCATAGTTAACAACATAGACAGCATAGATAACAACATAGACAGCATGGAGAACAACATAGACAGCATATATAACAACATAGACAGCATAGATAACAACATAGACAGCATAGATAACAACATAGACAGCATAGATAACAACAAAGACAGCATAGATATCAACATAGACAGCATAAATTGCAACATAGACAGCAAAGATAACAACTAAGACAGCAGAGATAACAACATAGACAGCATAGATAACAAAGTAGAGAGCATAGATAACAACATACAGAGCACAGAGAAGAACATAGACAGCATAGTTAACAACATAAACAGCATAGATAACAACATAGACAGCATAGATAACAGTATAGATAGCATAGATAACAACACAGACAGCAAGGATAGCAACATAGAGAGCATAGATAACAAAATAGACAGCATGGATTACAACATACAAAGCACAGAGAAGAACATAGACAGAATAGATAACAACATAGACAGCATAGATAACAACATAGACAGCATAGATAACAACATAGAGAGCATAGATTACAACATAGATATCACAGATAACAACATAGACAGCATAGATAACAACATAGACAGCATAGATAACAACATAGATATCACAGATAACAACATAGACAGCATAGATAACAACAAAGACAGCAGAAATAACAACCTAGACAGCATAGATGACAACATAGACAGCATAGAGAACAACATAGACAGCATAGATAACAACATAGAAAGCATAGAAAACAACATAGACAGCATAGATAGCAACAAAGACAGCATGGATAACAACATAGACAGCATAGATAGCAACTGAGACAGCATAGATAACATAATAGACAGCATGGATTACAACATAGACAGCATGGAGAACAACACAGACAGCATAGATAACAACATAGAAAGCATAGAAAACAACATAGACAGCATAGATAGCAACAAAGACAGCATGGATAACAACATAGACAGCATAGATAGCAACTGAGACAGCATAGATAACATAATAGACAGCATGGATTACAACATAGACAGCATAGAGAACAACATAGACAGCATATATAACAACATAGACAGCATAGATAAAAACATAGACAGCACAGAAAACAACATAGACAGCATAGAAAACAACATAGACAGCATAGATAACAACATAGACAGCATAGGTGACAACAGAGACAGCATAGATATCAACATAGACAGCATAAATTGCAACATAGACAGCAAAGATAACAACATTGACAGCAGAGATAACAACATAGACAGCATAGAAAACAAAGTAGACAGCATAGATAACAACATAGACAGCATAGTTAACAACATAGACAGCATAGATAACAACATAGACAGCATGGAGAACAACATAGACAGCATATATAACAACATAGACAGCATAGATAACAACATAGACAGCATAGATAACAACATAGACAGCATAGATAACAACAAAGACAGCATAGATATCAACATAGACAGCATAAATTGTAACATAGACAGCAAAGATAACAACTAAGACAGCAGAGATAACAACATAGACAGCATAGATAACAAAGTAGAGAGCATAGATAACAACATACAGAGCACAGAGAAGAACATAGACAGCATAGTTAACAACATAAACAGCATAGATAACAACATAGACAGCATAGATAACAGTATAGATAGCATAGATAACAACACAGACAGCAAGGATAGCAACATAGAGAGCATAGATAACAAAATAGACAGCATGGATTACAACATACAAAGCACAGAGAAGAACATAGACAGAATAGATAACAACATAGACAGCATAGATAACAAGATAGACAGCATAGATAACAACATAGAGAGCATAGATTACAACATAGATATCACAGATAACAACATAGACAGCATAGATAACAACATAGACAGCATAGATAACAACATAGATATCACAGATAACAACATAGACAGCATAGATAACAACAAAGACAGCAGAAATAACAACCTAGACAGCATAGATGACAACATAGACAGCATAGAGAACAACATAGACAGCATAGATAACAACATAGAAAGCATAGAAAACAACATAGACAGCATAGATAGCAACAAAGACAGCATGGATAACAACATAGACAGCATAGATAGCAACTGAGACAGCATAGATAACATAATAGACAGCATGGATTACAACATAGACAGCATGGAGAACAACACAGACAGCATAGATAACAACATAGAAAGCATAGAAAACAACATAGACAGCATAGATAGCAACAAAGACAGCATGGATAACAACATAGACAGCATAGATAGCAACTGAGACAGCATAGATAACATAATAGACAGCATGGATTACAACATAGACAGCATAGAGAACAACATAGACAGCATATATAACAACATAGACAGCATAGATAACAACATAGACAGCATAGATAACAAAATAGACAGCATTGATAACAACATAGACAGCATAGATAACAACATAGACAGCATAGATAAAAACATACACAGCATAGATGACAACGAAGACAGCATAGATAAACACATAGACAGCATAGATAGCAACAAAGACAGCATAGATAACAACATAGAAAGCATAGAAAACAACATAGACAGCATAGATAGCAACAAAGACAGCATGGATAACAACATAGACAGCATAGATAGCAACTGAGACAGCATAGATAACATAATAGACAGCATGGATTACAACATAGACAGCATAGAGAACAACATAGACAGCATATATAACAACATAGACAGCATAGATAACAACATAGACAGCATAGATAACAATATAGACAGCAGAGATAACAACATAGACAGCATAGATAACATTATAGACAGCAGAGATAACAACATAGACAGCATAGATAGCAGCATAGACAGCATAGATAACAACATGGACTGCATAGATAGCAACAAAGACAGCATAGATAACAACATAGACAGCATAGATAGCAACAAAGACAGTATATATAACAACATAGACGTCATAGAAAACCAAATAGACGGCATAGATAACAACATAGACAGCATTGATAACAACATTGACGGCATAGATAACAAAATAGACAGCATTGATAACAACATAGACAGCATAGATAACAACATAGACATCATAGATAACAACATAGACAGCATAGATAACAACATAGACGGCATAGATAACAACAGAGACAGCATTGATAACAACATAGACGGCATAGATAACAACATAGACAGCATAGATAACAACATAGATAGCACAGATAAGAACAAAGACAGCATAGATAACAACATAGACAGCATAGATAACATTATAGAGAGCATAGATAACAAAATAGACAGCATAGATAACAAAATAGACAGCATAGATAACAACATAGACAGCATAGATAACAATATAGACAACATAGATAACAACATAGACAGCATAGATAACAATATAGACAACATAGATAACAACATAGACAGCATAGATAACAAAATAGACTGCATAGATAACAAAATAGACAGCATAGATAACAACATAGACAGCATAGATAACAGCATAGACAACAGAATAAACTCTGCTGTCAGCGTATTAGCTTTTGAAAAAATTATATTGAAAAAATTAAAAAATTGAAAATTTTTACCAAAAGTTGTTAAAATAAAACAGTATTTTCAGAAATTATTTAAAAAATAATGAATATTTTTTATAATTTAAGAACGGATATATAATATTATTTAAGAATTAATTCTGTCAATTATACTCCGCTAATTTAACTCCGCTTCTGTAGCAAGAGTCACCTCAAGAGGGACGCATTTGCTTTCCAGTTTGAATTATTTCCATTATATTGAAAAAAGTTTTAAAAAATTTATTCGAAAAACAGTAACATTGATGCCGTAAAATATAAATGACCAAGGCGTGTAAAATTTATTGTAATTGTAAACATGTAACATTGTAGTTGTGACAATGTAACATTGTAGTTGTGACAATGTAACATTGTAGTTGTGACAATGTAACATTGTAGTTGTGACAATGTAACATTGTAGTTGTGACAATGTAACATTGTAGTTGTGACAATGTAACATTGTAGTTGTGACAATGTAACATTGTAGTTGTGACAATGTAACATTGTAGTTGTGACAATGTAACATTGTAGTTGTGACAATGTAACATTGTAGTTGTGACAATGTAACATTGTAGTTGTGACAATGTAACATTGTAGTTGTGACAATGTAACATTGTAATTGTGACAATGTAACATTGTAGTTGTGACAATGTAACATTGTAGTTGTGACAATGTAACATTGTAGTTGTGACAATGTAACATTGTAGTTGTGACAATGTAACATTGTAGTTGTGACAATGTAACATTGTAGTTGTGACAATGTAACATTGTAGTTGTGACAATGTAACATTGTAGTTGTGACAATGTAACATTGTAGTTGTGACAATGTAACATTGTAGTTGTGACAATGTAACATTGTAGTTGTGACAATGTAACATTGTAGTTGTGACAATGTAACATTGTAGTTGTGACAATGTAACATTGTAGTTGTGACAATGTAACAGAGTAAGTTCAATGGTGTAACAGCTGAGTTATAATGGTGTGAGAGTTCAAATACTGACTATAGAACAAAATTTATAAATCTCAAAAAGTTAGAATTGAGTCATAGTTTATATTGAATGACTATTGAAGATTGTTCCATCAAATTAACCAAAACTGGAATTTTGAAAGGTTCTAAGAAATTCAAAAACAGAATTGTCTATTAAATCAAATTAATGAGTCCTAAAAGCTGAGAATTGAACCCTATTTTGAAACCACATAACCATTGGCGAACTATTGCAAGTTATTTTTTCTATATTTCCTTCTCAGCCATTTCTCATATTCACAAGGAAGTTTGTCTGGATACCACAATTCCTTGAGATGCTTTCAGCACTCGCTCACTTTCTTTTTTTCAAGTTGGCAAACGGTATTCTTGTAGCCGATTGGTTGAAGATTTTACAGCAATGTCTTTTTCTTCCTCAGCCATTTCTCTTATTCACAAGTCCGTCGGGATACCACAAATTTGGATACCAAAAGTTTTTGCAATGCCTTCCAACACTTGTTTACTTTCTTGTTGTATAATTCGGCAAACAGTATTTATGTAAGCGTTTGTTGACGATTTAACTGCAATGTCTGTATTTCAAACGAGAAAATGGCGGATTCGGCAATATCTTCAAAATCTTTTTAAAATCCTCGCAACCAAAAAAAATTATAGCTCTTGGAGAAATCAATTTATTCATATCTAGTATTTGAATCTTTAACTTTCAAAGAGTTAATAAAGCTAGTTTAAATGATTAAAGTAACGGATTTACATGCTTTCGCGAAAACGGAAACTTTTATATATTTCTATATTTAGTATTATAAACCTAACAAGGTATTGTGTAATAAGCTCATTGTGATATCAATTTATTTTATTGTTTTATAAATTCATTTCATTATTATTGTATTCTTTTATTATAAATTAATTTCATTATTATTGTATTCTTTTATTATATAAATTCATTTCATTATTATTGTATTTTTTTATTATAAATTCATTCTAGTGAAAAGTTATTTTACTTTAGATTAATTAGTTTCATGTTCGCACACATTTCAAACCCTTCAATGGCCTAAAAGTAATTACAGTCACACCCTTATGTAAAGAGATATTTTAATTTTTTTGAAAAAAAAAAGAAGTCAAAAGAATAAAAAAAAACACAACATAAGTTGAAAAACAAAACAACATAAGTTGAAAAACAAAACAACATAAGTTGAAAAACAAAACAACATAAGTTGAAAAACAAAACAACATAAGTTGAAAAACAAAAAAACATAAGTTGAAAAACAAAACAACGTAAGTTGAAAAACAAAACAACATAAGTTGAAAAACAAAACAACGTAAGTTGAAAAACAAAACAACATAAGTTGAAAAACAAAACAACATAAGTTGAAAAACAAAACAATATAAGTTGAAAAACAAAACAACATAAGTTGAAAAACAAAACAACATAAGTTGAAAAACAAAACAACATAAGTTGAAAAACAAAACAATATAAGTTGAAAAACAAAACAACATAAGTTGAAAAACAAAACAACATAAGTTGAAAAACAAAACAACATAAGTTGAAAAACAAAACAACATAAGTTGAAAAACAAAAGTAAAAAAACAAAAAACATGAACAAATTTCGTTTTGCAACAAAAAATAAATTTTCTCAGTTTTTCAACTTTCAAAACTTGGCTTCAAACGCCTCCACACCAGCTCCTTATTTTTCTTTCTTTCCCAATCATTTTCCACCTCCCTCAATTTCTTCATTTTATTTCCAATCTTTTTTACATTTTTTTCTTTTTTTCGTTTTATTATTTTCTTTTTTTTCACTTTATTCTTATCTTATTTTTTGCCATCACAAACCTTATTTCTATTCTTATAATATATATATATGCATATATATATATATATATATATATATATATATATATATATATATATATATATATATATATATATATATATATATATATATATATATATATATATATATATATATATATATATATATATGCATATATATATATATATATATATATATATATATATATATATATATATATATATATATATATATATATATATATATATATATATATATATATATATATATATATATATATATATATATATATATATATATATATATAATCTGTTTGTCTGTCTATCTGTCTGTCTGTCTGTAGGTCTGTCTGTTTGAGTCTGCCTCTGTTTGTGTCAGTCAAAGAGTAAGCATATTTGGTGTATCAAGTTGTGTACATGTCCCGATGTGAATGTTTCGAAGTGTTTGTGCACAAAAAATTTCATCTGCATTCAAAACACACGCTTCGAGCGCCCTCTGTGCACAATAAAAACTTTTGCGCATAAAATTCGCTAAAACTTGTAAAAAAAATTATATCAAAATAAACTATGCAAACAAATTATGCAAACAAATTATGCAAACAAAATTATACAAACAAAATTATGCAAACAAATTATGCAAACAAAATTATGCAAACAAATTATGCAAACAAATTATGCAACAAATTATGCAAATAAATTATGCAACAAATTATGCAACAAATTGTGCAAACAAATTATGCAACAAATTATGCAACAAATTATGCAAAAAATTATGCAAATAAATTATGCAACAAATTATGCAAATAAATTATGCAAAAAACATCTGAATGTAGTTTGTTGATTCCAGGTCAAACTGAGCGCCTTGTGGCTCTTTGGAAGAACAAAAGAAACATTAAACGATCGTTCGTTCTTCATTGACGCTTGTTTGTTCACTGTTCATCTTTCTCCCTTGTTATACATTTATATATATATATATATATATATATATATATATATATATATATATATATCTATATATATATATATATATATATATATATATATATATATATATATATATATATATATATATATATATATATATATATATATATATATATATATATATATATATATATATATATATATATATATATATATATATATATATATATATATATATATATATATATATATATATATATATTGTGGCCTCGAAACTCTACGGGGTTAATGCCACTATAATAATATTCGTGTTTGTATTGTATTGTATATTTCATAGCATCGTAATGTATTATAATAACACCTGGTTGGTATGTCACGACCATTTT
>OX387253.1:760670-768170 GCA_947562095.1 Branchellion lobata | reverse complement strand
AATGAAAACTCGGCGGCAGTAACTGGCATCACGTTGGCAACGCATACATAGAATTAAAAAATTGTTACAAAAACACGGCGAATAGTCGAACTAAAAAAGATAACATTAAAATATACGAGAACAAAATGTTATCCGTCATAAAAGTCGGCATTGAACTTACAACAAGCGACAAAAAAATAAGTTAAGAATGAAGGTTCAAATTAAAAATGATGAACAATGAGTATTATGAGCTTGTTGAGTATTGAGAAGACGAGGGAGGAATGTTTTGTCGTGGTAGGAGGAGTAAATTGTTTTGGTGTAATTGTGCGTTTGTTTTCGCATATCACATTATGTAGACGTGACAGGTAGGAGGACCTGATGGAGTACATGGTGCGGGTTATTGGTAACTCTTGAGAACAAGCGTTCATCAAGAGATGCAAATATTGCTTTTATTTTTGGGTAGTTAGCAGAAAGGTAGTAAAGCCTTATAATTTTATTAAGTAAAGATTGGAGTTGTTTTATATGTTCATTATTGGCAAATCCACACCACGAAGGTACTGCATATTTTAAGCGAGATATAATTAGAGATTCTGTTATATCATATAATTTAGGACCACAAAGTCCATGAGCCCTAATTATTTTAAGCGCATGAAACGTTTGGTAGCATTTAGTAATAATATTGTCAATGTGAGGTGTGATGAGACTCCCAGGATAGTGAGGGAAAAAGTTTGTTGGAGGGATGGATGAAGACTAGGGGTGTTATTTAATTATACTTATTATGTATAATTAATTGATAAAAAAATTTTTTAATTAAGAGAAAGATTACTTAATTTAGCCCATTAATCAGATTAAGAGTCTAATTCTAATTGCAAGTAATTACTATTAGATGATGGAATGACAAGATAAGTGTCATCAGCAAACTTGATCATTTTATTGAAGGGGTGTACAGGTTAAAGAGAAGATGAATTATTAGAAACAGATGATGGACCCAATATTGAACTTTGAACCACGCTAGAATTAATAGATAAGGCACTCGAAGTTGTGTTGAGAAATTCTGTTAAATGGGTTCAATTTTTAAAAAATGAAATGAGTAAGTTATGAATACTATCATCAAGTTGTAATGAGGCCATATTAGTGATGAGAGTAGAATGATTGAGAGTGTCGAATGCCTTAGAAAAATCCAGAGCAATAAGACGTACAAATTTGTTAGAAGTTAAAAGAGAGGTTATGACAGAAGTGAGATAAATTATGGCTCAAGTGGGTAAGCCAGTTGGTCTGAAGGCAAATTGGTCATCAAATCTAGACATGATGAGGGGGTTAGTTGAACAAGGGTAGATATGGTCTTCAACTATGTATTTTTAGTATTCAAGGAAGAATAAGGGTGATGGAAATGGGGCGATATTGATTGGGTTGGGTAGGATTATTTATTTTTTAATAGGGTGAATAATAATATTTTTCCACTGAGCTGGAAAAAATGCCTGTTTGATGCAGTTGTTGTAGATGGTCGACAGGGGCTCACAGAATGCAGGAAAAATAAGTGAAAAACCAGCCTGGAAGACCATCAGGTTCCTTTAGGGCAATTTTTATCAAGAATATAATATACAGTGGAAGATTTGATATAATTAATATTGTGTGGTGCTGATAGCTTATGTGTGGGTTCAATAGAGTTGGATGAGTTAGCTATAGAATTATTATCATGGTTTTCAATTTGAACGAATAAAAGTTTACGTGTCAACCAAATTATCTTTTTTTATAGTCTCTCTTGAAGCAAATCCAGATAAACGTTGGTAATAGCACATGACATGGTGAACAATCAAAAATATTTGAAAAAAATAAATTAGCAATAACTGGATGTCATAAGAACTGTCAATTGCCTGTTGCAAGAAATCAAAAACTAACCATTAGATTTAAATTTATGAATATCAAAAATTTAGAATCAAGTCAGTTTATATTGAATGACTATTGAAGATTGTTTCATCAAATTAACCAAAACTGGAATGTTGAAAGGTTCTCAAAAATTCAAAAGCAGAATTGTCTATTAAATCAAATTAATGAGTCTTGGAAGTTGAGAATTGAATCATATCTTAAAACCACATAACATAACTATTGCAGAGTTATTGCAAGTTATTTCTTCTATTTTCATTTTTAGCCATTTTTCGTATTCACAAGAAATCTGCCTGGATACCACAATTCCTTGCAATGCTTTCAACACTCGCTCACTTTCCTGTTTAAGTTGACAAACGGTATTCTTGTAACCGATCGGTTGACTATTTTACTGCAATGTTTTTTTTCCTCTCCAGTCATTTCTCATATTCACGAGTAATTCTATCAGGATACATTAATTCTTTGCAATACTTGTTGAGCAATTTGGCAAACGGTAATCATGTAGGCGTTGGTTAACGTTTTCATTGTATTCAAACGATAAAATGGAGGATTCGGCAATATTTACAAAATCTTCGCAATCAGAAGAAACTATGACCCTTAGATAATTTAACTTTTTTATAATTAATATTTGAAACATTGAATTTCAAATAGTTATTTTAGATAGTTATAATAAAGTAAATTAAAGTAACAGCCACAAACCCCTCCGCAAGACTTGAAACTCCATGGTAACCCTTGAAATTCGATTTTTTAAATTCACTAATCTTCCATTGACTCAACGATAACACTCCAGTTACTCGCAATATAAATAGTTGAGAATTCAATCAAAATTTGAAATCCAAATTGATGTTTTTTCAATTAATTCATTAACAATCTGAGTATTTGAAATATGTATAATTTATTATGTAATTATAAATTATGTCAAGATTCGATTTAATGAAGACTATGAAAATATAGATTCCTCGATTGAAATGTAACAAAGTCAACGTTGCATAAAATCTCTGTGTGATTAGAGGCCTAAGGATTTTTTTACGGCTTGTTTCGCAATTTCGCAAAATTTATTTCTGTCCTCCCTCCAAACTTTTGCTGCGTCCACATTCGCTGCACTTTCGTCGTTTGGTTCTGAAAAACAGGAAATGAGAAAAAGAAGTCTAAACAAGTAAATAAGAGGAAGGTGGAAATGAAGGATAGGTGTGCGTAGAGAGTCGAAAGACAAGAGAAAATTGGAAAACAAAACAGTTTAATTTTCATTCATCCCCTCAATACTCTTCAAATGAGCACACAAGTGAGCCCCTAAAAGCCACCGTACTCACCACCAACTCACCAGCCACTCACCACCCACTCACCACCAACTCACCACCCACTCACCACCGTACTCACCACCAACTCACCAGCCACTCACCACCCACTCACCACCAACTCACCAGCCACTCACCACCCACTCACCACCCACTCACCACCCACTCACCACCGTACTCACCACCAACTCACCACCCACTCACCATCCACTCACCACCCACTCACCACCCACTCACCATCCACTCATTACCCGTTCACCACACCAACTCACCAACCACTCACCACCCACTCACCATCCACTCACTAGCCATTCACCATCCCCTCACCATACCCTCACCAGCCAGCATGCTGACGACACTGAGAAGTATCTTTTCGACACTCTGCACAGGACTCCACCTCTCTGAGCTTGACTCATACCCCATTGGATCATCGCCTGGTGCGTGGAGGATCGATATGCACACCCTGCCATCCTTGTATACTGTACACAGTGTGGCGAAGGACTTAAGAGGTCATTTGATTATAAACTTTTTGTTTTTTTGGATTTTGTAATTTTTTACGAGGTTATTATTAGTATTTTTTATATATTTTTTATTGAAGTATTGTTGGTGTTTTGTATTTTTGTAACTTAGAAAATAATTTTTATTGAATCAAATCTGCTGTTGTTGCGGTAACTTTGTGGCATTTTGAAGCCTCAAGGGAAGTATTTATGGAAGGCTATGGGAATACTCTATGGAACCTTGTAGTACAATGCTGTACTACACTTCAGAGTAAAAGTTTTGCTGATACATTACATTGTGATGTTGCGTACTTAAATTTTTTTAATGTCTCCTGGAACAATTTTTTGTTATTTTTTCAAAAAAATTTTTAATTTTTTGAGAATTTTAGAATATCTTTGAGAAAAATCTGAAATAACTGTTTGGGTGGAAAACTTCAGAAGTGAATTTCATTTTTGGAGGTTCGAGGGGGTAGTCTTGAGGGAAAGTCAACTGTGCTGGAAACACTCCCCCTTCGAAGCTGGTGTCCTCTGGCCCCCTGTGTGCAAACTTGCATGCTTGTATGTGTGTGTGTGTGTGTGTGTGTGTGTGTGTGTGTGTGTGTGTGTGTGTGTGTGTGTCTGTGTGTGCTTTGTAGTGATGAATTATTAATAATGATGTGGAGATCACTTTTTTTCAAATTCAAATACTAAGTAAAACATTGATCAACATAGGAAATTCTAGAATTATTTTTCAATGAAAAAAATGTGCATGTACACACACACACACACACACACACACACACACACACACACACACACACACACACACACACACACACACACACACACACACACACACACACACACACACACACATCCAAAGAAACATGCACACACTTACAGAATGAGAGCTTCCCACTCAAAGAAGTTTTCTTCATTGACAGGACCTGCCAGGATACCCTCGGGAGGGTTCAGTGTCAATTCTGCATCAATTATCAATTTCATCTTTTGAGTGCTTTTTGGCTCCTATTTCAAAAATGCATAGTGACTTTTACAATGAATTTTATCAGTGTAAGGCACGGCTATTGCATCGTGACTTTCAGCACGTAATGCACGGTGACACACATAGATTCAACTTTAAATTGCATTGAAAAACTTGAACAAATAAAATTATTTCGTCAATAATCTTTTTCTAGTTTAAGCTTTTTTTTAAACTTTCCTTAATCTCCATCTTACTTCATCGTCGTCACTAACATTTTTGTAAAGATTTCAGAAACGTATTACAAAGCTCATGCTAAAATAATCTTGAACTTGAGGAATCCCGTGATATGTAACTTAATAGATGAAAGAACATTAATAAATCGTTGAATAATTGTAAATTGTGACTTAATTTAGATGTATAAATATCTGAAAAATACCCACGTTTGTATTCCGCCATTAGTCTTTTAAGAGCCGATCCAGCCATTATTCTCAAAGGTATTTTCTCAAATCCTCAAAGGTACCCTCAAAAATAAGAAAACGAACGAAGTAATTAAAAATATGACCAGAGATCGCTTCGAAAAATTTATGGCCAAAAGTAAATTCAACTTCTATTCTATTCCTATATTTTTTATTCAAACATTTTTATTTATTTCTCAATGTTTTTGAAAACATATATATATATATATATTTATTTATATATTTTCATATATGTATATATATATATACTTTGATGATTTTTTTTTTTAGTTCGACTATTCGCTGGTTTTTTGTAACATTTCCAGCGCATGTCTGGACTTTATCTAATGAAGACTATTAAAACAAAAAAGAGAATTAGTATCACCACTACACAAAAATACAAAGATCAATAAATATGTGTTCAAAATTTGAATGGCTAGAACATTTTTTTTAATCTATTTTTTAAACCATATTTTACTAAATTTAGACAACGCTGAAAAATTTGAACATACCGAATACAACTGAGATAAACTTTCAAATTTTTTCGAATGCCACTAAGTTATCAAAAAGTAATGAAGACCATTCAGATATTTTATAAAAGACCTCCTTGAAACAAGTCTAGGCAGATGTTGGAGATGAATAATATGAAAACGTTTTTTTTTCATGGTTTTAACTGGGTTCCAGAGAGCGCATTTAGCTGAAAGAGACAAGGCGTTTGTTGAGAACAAATTTAACGTTTTAAAACCATTTTATGAAGTCTTTTTCAAGAAATATTATTTTTTTTTTAAACATTTTCAATAAACCTTTTTGGTTTTATTGACTGAAACAATTTATCGTTGCAACAAACTTTGCATTGGTTTTTTTTCTAAAACTTTAACAGGAATAAATTCAAAGAAAAATAAATATTGTTGAAGGAAAAGTTGAAATCTCAAAAAATAATTTGTTCTATTCGATCAATATTTCTGTTGAACTTTTTGTCAAAACTAATGATTCAACTAAACACAATTTTTAAATAAACTATTTTGAAAAAACTCATTTGAGAATTATGAAATTTAAAAAAAAATTTATAGAAAATAATTTAATTAATAAAATTCCAAATCATTTTATGAAGTCCTGAATAACTTTGAATTTTCATGTAAGCTCATCATGAAGAATCGAGCTTCCCAGCTAACAATCGTTGAAACGTTGTCGAGTGAACAAGATTTAAAACGAACTGAGTTTCGCTAGGCCAAAATGTCGATAGCTTTCTTTGAAGCTATGCGCCCAGTTATATCTTCCATACTCTTGCGATAAAACATAGAAGAAAGAGGCTGTAAAAGGAGGCTGAACAGAGTAGCAAACAGTCACTTCTGTCTTCTGATCAAGTCAAGCACTCAGACATCCAGCAGTAGCGACACGTCACTCCAGCAGAAGAAGCTTTTCTCCAACAAAATGATGTGCCTCCAGCTATTGTGCCTGGTTACCTTGTTGTTATGAGCAGGTGCCATGGGGGTGGAAGCTGAAAGTGTTAGCAAACGTGAAGTGAGTGGAATATTTTGGTGGTTTTCCTTTTTCGAATTTTGAAATTCATTTTCAATAAATACTTTAAAAGTGATGGCTTGATGCTTATTCATTCCCACAGGCTCACCAGGCCTAGGCTAAGAGGAGCGTAGGTGAGTGGGCCCTAGGGCTCATGAAAGTTGAATGACACAGAAATGTATTATATTTCTCGAGTAATTTCGTTGAGCAATAACGATATCGGTTGATGGAATGATAAGCATGCATGATATCGGCCATGACCGATGTGAAAATATCTCCTTCACAGGCAGCCAAAGTGCCTTCAGAGGACTCACCCTTACTCGAGGCTAAAAGATCGTTGAACTTTTGAGTCCCGGAGCAAATGACGCTTGGAGTAAGGAGTAGAAGAAAAAAATCCTTCAAAGCTCTTTATTGTTAATTTTGATTTTTCAATAAACTACGAAACATCTCTATGCCTTTTTTGAATTTTTATTAATTAGTTGAAGTGTTGAGATGCAATTTGATGAGAAGGAAATGAGTATTGTTCAATAGAGACAGAAACTAAGCTAGGTGACGCTCATGAGTCTGAATTTTTTTTAATTAGAGCAAAGAATTGAAAACGTCGGTTTTTTGAAAATTCTAGAAAAGAAATATCTCTTATGAACCGTATAAGTGAATAAAAAGATGAGTTACATGGCAGGAATGATGGATTTTTTTGATTAAATGGCCTATGAAGACGAAATGGGGAAACAGCCTTCGTAAGAAATGTGTTGAGATGGAATTTCAAAAGTTAAAAGCAAAAAAAAAAGAATAATGTTCCAGGAAATAAAATTTTAATATCAGTCTATCGATCGAATTTGTTGATACCTGAAGTTCGGTTTCGGGTTTTGCGAAAGCGTGTATTGCCGTTACTTCAATTTACTTTATTTAAT
>OX387253.1:743170-750670 GCA_947562095.1 Branchellion lobata | reverse complement strand
TAGGGGAATTTTTGTAGGGTTTATTGACAACATATTTTTCCTCACACCACTCGCCCATGACCTTCAACCCCGCCTTCATACCGCCCTCACACCCCCTTCACACCGCCCTCACACCGCCCTCACACCCCCTTCACACCCCCTTCACACCCCCTTCATACCGCCCTCACACCGCCCTCATACCCCCTTCACACCGCCCTCACACCGCCCTCATACCCCCTTCACACCGCCTTCACACCGCCCTCACACCCCCTTCACACCGCCCTCACACCGCCCTCATACCCCCTTCACACCGCCCTCACAACCCCTTCATACCGCCATCACACCCCATTCATACCGCCCTCACACCGCCTTCATATGGCCCTCACACCGCCTTCACACCGCCCTCACACCGCCCTCATACCCCCTTCACACCGCCCTCATACCCCCTTCACACCGCCCTCACACCCCCTTCACACCGCCCTCACACCACCTTCACACCGCCCTCATACCCCCTTCACACCGCCCTCATACCCCCTTCACACCGCCCTCACACCACCTTCACACCGCCCTCATACCCCCTTCACACCGCCCTCATACCCCCTTCACACCGCCCTCACACCGCCCTCATACCCCCTTCACACCGCCTTCACACCGCCCTCACACCCCCTTCACACCGCCCTCACACCGCCCTCATACCCCCTTCACACCGCCCTCACAACCCCTTCATACCGCCATCACACCCCATTCATACCGCCCTCACACCGCCTTCATATGGCCCTCACACCGCCTTCACACCGCCCTCACACCGCCCTCATACCCCCTTCACACCGCCCTCATACCCCCTTCACACCGCCCTCACACCCCCTTCACACCGCCCTCACACCACCTTCACACCGCCCTCATACCCCCTTCACACCGCCCTCATACCCCCTTCACACCGCCCTCACACCACCTTCACACCGCCCTCATACCCCCTTCACACCGCCCTCATACCCCCTTCACACCGCCCTCATACCCCTTTCACACCGCCCTCATACCTCCTTCACACCGCCTTCACACCGCCCACACACCCCCTTCATAACGCCCTCACACCGCCCTCAACCCTCCAAACCCTACAAACCCTCTCAACCCTCCAAACCCCTACAAACCCTCTCAACCCTCCAAACCCTCTCAACCCTCCAAACCCTTCAAACCCCCTCAACCCTCCAAACTCCCTCAACCCTCCAAACCCCTCCAAACCCCCTCAACCCTCCAAACCCTCTCAACCCTACAAAGCCCTACAAACCCTTTCAACCCTCCAAACCCTCTCAACGCTCCAAACCCCTCTAAACCTCTCCAAACCCCTCCAAACCCTTTCCCCAACCCCCCAAAATCCCCCAACCGCACCCACGTGTTCACAGGGGGGACAGAACCAGTCTCCCTCGGGAATGAGGTGCAGGGGTGGTCGCAGACACGAGGTGTGGTAGCCGTCGTTGCACTCGTCACATAGTAACATCTGGAAGAGGGATGGATGGGTGGGGAGTGGGTGTGTGGGTTAGGATAGGTGGATTGTTAAGTGGGGAGGCTAGAAGAGCAGCTTTGAATGAAGTAGGGTTGTATGGTTGTATGGTTGTATGGTTGTAGGGTTGTAGGGTTGTATGGTTGTAGGGTTGTATGGTTGTATGGTTGTATGGTTGTAGGGTTGTAGGGTTGTATGGTTGTAGGGTTGTAGGGTTGTATGGTTGTATGGTTGTAGGGTTGTATGGTTGTATGGTTGTAGGGTTGTATGGTTGTAGGGTTGTATGGTTGTATGGTTGTAGGGTTGTAGGGTTGTATGGTTGTAGGGTTGTATGGTTGTATGGTTGTAGGGTTGTATGGTTGTATGGATGTAGGGATGTATGGTTGTATGGTTGTATGGTTGTAGGGTTGTATGGTTGTAGGGTTGTATGGTTGTAGGGTTGTAGAGTTGTAGAGTTGTATGGTTGTATGGTTGTAGGGTTGTAGGGTTGTATGGTTGTAGGGTTGTAGGGTTGTATGGTTGTAGGGTTGTATGGTTGTAGGGTTGTATGGTTGTAGGGTTGTATGGTTGTATGGTTGTAGGGTTGTATGGTTGTATGGATGTAGGGATGTATGGTTGTATGGTTGTAGGGTTGTATGGTTGTAGGGTTGTAGGGTTGTATGGTTGTAGGGTTGTATGGTTGTATGGTTGTAGGGTTGTATGGTTGTATGGTTGTAGGGTTGTATGGTTGTAGAGTTGTATGGTTGTATGGTTGTAGGGTTGTATGGTTGTAGGGTTGTATGGTTGTAGGGTTGTATGGTTGTAGGGTTGAATGGTTGTATGGTTGTAGGGTTGTATGGTTGTAGGGTTGTATGGTTGTATGGTTGTAGGGTTGTAGGGTTGTATGGTTGTAGGGTTGTATGGTTGTATGGTTGTATGGTTGTAGGGTTGTATGGTTGTATGGTTGTATGGTTATATGGTTGTATGGTTGTAGGGTTGTAGGGTTGTATGGTTGTATGGTTGTAGGGTTGTATGGTTGTATGGTTGTAGGGTTGTATGGTTGTAGGGTTGTATGGTTGTATGGTTGTATGGTTGTAGGGTTGTATGGTTGTATGGTTGTATGGTTGTATGGTTGTAGGGATGTATGGTTGTATGGTTGTAGGGTTGTATGGTTGTATGGTTGTATGGTTGTAGGGTTGTAGGGTTGTATGGTTGTATGGTTGTAGGGTTGTAGGGTTGTAGGGTTGTATGGTTGTATGGTTGTAGGGTTGTATGGTTGTAGGGTTGTATGGTTGTATGGTTGTAGGGTTGTATGGTTGTAGGATAGGTGGATTGTTAAGTGGGGAGGCTAGAAGAGCAGCTTTGAATGAAGTAGGGTTGTATGGTTGTATGGTTGTAGGGTTGTATGGTTGTAGGGTTGTATGGTTGTAGGGTTGTATGGTTGTAGGGTTGTATGGTTGTAGGGTTGTAGGGTTGTATGGTTGTAGGGTTGTATGGTTGTATGGTTGTAGGGTTGTATGGTTGTATGGTTGTAGGGTTGTATGGTTGTAGGGTTGTAGGGTTGTATGGTTGTATGGTTGTAGGGTTGTAGGGTTGTATGGTTGTATGGTTGTATGGTTGTAGGGTTGTATGGTTGTAGGGTTGTATGGTTGTATGGTTGTATGGTTGTAGGGTTGTATGGTTGTATGGTTGTAGGGTTGTATGGTTGTATGGTTGTATGGTTGTAGGGTTGTAGGGTTGTATGGTTGTAGGGTTGTATGGTTGTATGGTTGTAGGGTTGTATGGTTGTAGGGTTGTATGGTTGTATGGTTGTAGGGTTGTATGGTTGTATGGATGTAGGGATGTATGGTTGTATGGTTGTAGGGTTGTATGGTTGTATGGTTGTAGGGTTGTATGGTTGTAGGGTTGTAGAGTTGTAGAGTTGTATGGTTGTAGGGTTGTAGGGTTGTATGGTTGTAGGGTTGTAGGGTTGTATGGTTGTAGGGTTGTATGGTTGTAGGGTTGTATGGTTGTATGGTTGTATGGTTGTAGGGTTGTATGGATGTAGGGATGTATGGTTGTATGGTTGTAGGGTTGTATGGTTGTAGGGTTGTAGGGTTGTATGGTTGTAGGGTTGTATGGTTGTATGGTTGTAGGGTTGTATGGTTGTAGGGTTGTATGGTTGTAGAGTTGTATGGTTGTATGGTTGTAGGGTTGTATGGTTGTAGGGTTGTAGGGTTGTATGGTTGTAGGGTTGTATGGTTGTAGGGTTGTATGGTTGTATGGTTGTAGGGTTGTATGGTTGTAGGGTTGTATGGTTGTATGGTTGTAGGGTTGTAGGGTTGTATGGTTGTAGGGTTGTATGGTTGTAGGGTTGTATGGTTGTAGGGTTGTATGGTTGTATGGTTATATGGTTGTATGGTTGTAGGGTTGTAGGGTTGTATGGTTGTAGGGTTGTAGGGTTGTATGGTTGTATGGTTGTATGGTTGTAGGGTTGTATGGTTGTATGGTTGTATGGTTGTAGGGTTGTATGGTTGTATGGTTGTATGGTTGTAGGGATGTATGGTTGTATGGTTGTAGGGTTGTATGGTTGTATGGTTGTATGGTTGTAGGGTTGTAGGGTTGTATGGTTGTATGGTTGTAGGGTTGTAGGGTTGTAGGGTTGTATGGTTGTATGGTTGTAGGGTTGTAGGGTTGTATGGTTGTAGGGTTGTATGGTTGTATGGTTGTATGGTTGTAGGGTTGTATGGTTGTAGGATAGGTGGATTGTTAAGTGGGGAGGCTAGAAGAGCAGCTTTGAATGAAGTAGGGTTGTATGGTTGTATGGTTGTAGGGTTGTATGGTTGTAGGGTTGTAGGGTTGTATGGTTGTAGGGTTGTATGGTTGTAGGGTTGTATGGTTGTAGGGTTGTATGGTTGTAGGGTTGTATGGTTGTATGGTTGTATGGTTGTAGGGTTGTATGGTTGTATGGTTGTAGGGTTGTAGGGTTGTATGGTTGTAGGGTTGTATGGTTGTATGGTTGTATGGTTGTATGGTTGTATGGTGGTAGGGTTGTAGGGTTGTATGGTTGTAGGGTTGTATGGTTGTAGGGTTGTATGGTTGTATGGTTGTATGGTTGTAGGGTTGTAGGGTTGTATGGTTGTAGGGTTGTAGGGTTGTATGGTTGTAGGGTTGTATGGTTGTAGGGTTGTATGGTTGTATGGTTGTAGGGTTGTATGGTTGTAGGGTTGTATGGTTGTATGGTTGTATGGTTGTATGGTTGTAGGGATGTAGGGATGTATGGTTGTATGGTTGTAGGGTTGTATGGTTGTAGGGTTGTATGGTTGTAGGGTTGTATGGTTGTAGGGTTGTAGGGTTGTATGGTTGTAGGGTTGTATGGTTGTAGGGTTGTAGGGATGTATGGTTGTATGGTTGTATGGTTGTAGGGTTGTATGGTTGTAGGGTTGTATGGTTGTATGGTTGTATGGTTGTATGGTTGTATGGTTGTATGGTTGTAGGGATGTATGGTTGTAGGGTTGTATGGTTGTAGGGTTGTATGGTTGTAGGGTTGTAGGGTTGTAGGGATGTATGGTTGTATGGTTGTATGGTTGTAGGGTTGTATGGTTGTAGGGTTGTATGGTTGTATGGTTGTATGGTTGTATGGTTGTATGGTTGTAGGGATGTATGGTTGTAGGGTTGTATGGTTGTAGGGTTGTATGGTTGTAGGGTTGTAGGGTTGTAGGGATGTATGGTTGTAGGGTTGTATGGTTGTAGGGTTGTATGGTTGTATGGTTGTATGGTTGTAGGGATGTATGGTTGTATGGTTGTAGGGTTGTATGGTTGTAGGGTTGTATGGTTGTAGGGTTGTATGGTTGTAGGGTTGTAGAGTTGTATGGTTGTATGGTTGTAGGGTTGTATGGTTGTAGGGTTGTATGGTTGTAGGGTTGTATGGTTGTATGGTTGTAGGGTTGTATGGTTGTATGGTTGTATGGTTGTATGGTTGTAGAGTTGTAGGGTTGTATGGTTGTAGGGTTGTATGGTTGTAGGGTTGTAGGGTTGTATGGTTGTAGGGTTGTATGGTTGTATGGTTGTATGGTTGTAGGGTTGTATGGTTGTAGGGTTGTATGGTTGTAGGGTTGTAGGGTTGTAGGGTTGTATGGTTGTATGGTTGTAGGGTTGTATGGTTGTATGGTTGTATGGTTATATGGTTGTAGGGTTGTAGGGTTGTAGGGTTGTATGGTTGTAGGGTTGTAGGGTTGTATGGTTGTATGGTTGTATGGTTGTAGGGTTGTATGGTTGTATGGTTGTAGGGTTGTAGGGTTGTATGGTTGTATGGTTGTATGGTTGTAGGGATGTATGGTTGTAGGGTTGTATGGTTGTATGGTTGTAGGGTTGTATGGTTGTATGGTTGTAGGGTTGTAGGGTTGTATGGTTGTAGGGTTGTATGGTTGTAGGGTTGTATGGTTGTAGGGTTGTAGGGTTGTATGGTTGTAGGGTTGTATGGTTGTAGGGTTGTATGGTTGTATGGTTGTATGGTTGTATGGTTGTATGGTTGTAGGGTTGTAGGGATGTATGGTTGTATGGTTGTATGGTTGTAGGGTTGTATGGTTGTAGGGTTGTATGGTTGTATGGTTGTAGGGTTGTAGGGATGTATGGTTGTAGGGTTGTATGGTTGTATGGTTGTATGATTGTAGGGTTGTATGGTTGTAGGGTTGTATGGTTGTATGGTTGTAGGGTTGTATGGTTGTAGGGTTGTATGGTTGTAGGGTTGTATGGTTGTAGGGTTGTAGGGTTGTAGGGTTGTAGGGTTGTATGGTTGTAGGGTTGTATGGTTGTAGGGTTGTATGGTTGTATGGTTGTAGGGTTGTAGGGTTGTATGGTTGTAGGGTTGTATGGTTGTAGGGTTGTAGGGTTGTATGGTTGTATGGTTGTAGGGTTGTAGGGTTGTATGGTTGTAGGGTTGTATGGTTGTAGGGTTGTAGGGTTGTATGGTTGTAGGGTTGTAGGGTTGTATGGTTGTAGGGTTGTATGGTTGTAGGGTTGTATGGTTGTAGGGTTGTAGGGTTGTATGGTTGTAGGGTTGTATGGTTGTATGGTTGTATGGTTGTAGGGTTGTATGGTTGTAGGGTTGTATGGTTGTAGGGTTGTATGGTTGTATGGTTGTAGGGTTGTAGGGTTGTATGGTTGTATGGTTGTAGGGTTGTATGGTTGTAGGGTTGTATGGTTGTATGGTTGTAGGGTTGTAGGGATGTACATGGGTTTAGAAGGGTGAAAAAAGGTTTGTAGAGTGGAAGGATTGAATGAAGGTTTGTGAAAAAAGAGTTGCAAAGATATTGTGAATGATGAAGACGACGACGATGATGATGAAGACGACGACGATGATGATGAAGACGACGACGATGATGATGATGATGACGACGACGATGATGATGAAGACGACGACGATGATGATGATGACGACGACGATGATGATGATGACGACGACGATGATGATAATGATGATGATGACGATGATGATGATAATGATGATGATAATGATGATGATGATGATGATGATGATGATGATGATGATAAACAGACCAGCTCTGGTTGGGTGGTTTGTTGGCAGACCAGACACTGCTTGTCATTCAAGTCTGACACGTCGTCATTGTCTGTGTGGCGGTGTGGTGTAGTGGTGGTGGTGGTGGTGTAGTGGTGGTGGTGGTGGTGTAGTGGTAGTGGTGTAGTGGTGGTGGTGGTGTAGTGGTGATGGTGGTGTAGTGGCGGTGTGGTGTAGTGGTGGTGTGGTGTAGTGGTGGTGGTAGTGGCGGTGTTGTGGTGATGATGGTGTAGTGGCGGTGTGGTGTAGTGGTGGTGGTGGTGGTGTTGTGGTGGTGGTGGTGTTGTAGTGGTGGTGGTGTTGTGGGAGTGTGGTGGTGGTGGTGTTGTAGTGGTGGTGGTGGTGTAGTGGTGGTGGTGGTGTTGTGGTGGTGGTGTTGTGGTGGTGGTGGTGGTGTTGTGGTGGTGGTGTTGTGGTGGTGGTGGTGGTGTTGTGGTGGTGGTGTTGTGGTGGTGGTGTGGTGGTGGTGGTGTTGTGGTGGTGGTGT
>OX387253.1:733170-738170 GCA_947562095.1 Branchellion lobata | reverse complement strand
ATCCTCATCCACATCCTGGAGCCTACTGAGACCGCCTTCTTGTGCATGAGCTAAAGAAATGGGGTTTTCTCTGGCTCGGATTGAGTTCCTCGCTGACTCAACTTTCTTCAACAGAAAAGATTGGAATTCAAC
This sequence comes from Branchellion lobata, assembly GCA_947562095.1. Lineage (NCBI taxonomy): Eukaryota > Metazoa > Annelida > Clitellata > Hirudinida > Piscicolidae > Branchellion > Branchellion lobata. Next base: position 738,038 of record OX387253.1, on the reverse strand, counting down.
AGGCTGAATTCCGTCAACAGAAGATATCTCTCCTCGACCAGAGACACTATTAATGTGGCTCCAAATGTTAGCCGTTTTGTTTTTTGTATCACTGAGTTTAGTATTCCAGTAATCTCTACGCTTGTGTCTACACAGTCTTTTGTAGAGTTTCTTCTGACCCAGCCATGCGGCAAAATCATTCTCACTTTTGGTCCTCATGTAGATCCTTTCTAAACTCCTTTTCAGACATTTCGAAGTACGACACTCCCGATCAAACCATGGATCAGAAGGTCTTTCATGTATTCTTACGGTCTTAAAAGGAATCATCTTGTCAAGGATCCCTGACAGAGTGGAGTTATAAAGGTCAGAAGCTGAGTCCACATCAAGACTTGTGGCAGCTGAAAGCGGAGACAGCTTTAGTTCTGAAATAAACTTTTCAGTGTCCAAAAAATTCCAACGTCTAATTTGGAGCTGTCGATAGATGGGAGGTGGTTTGAGCATCTCACAACTGCACAAAAGCAGCTTGTGATCAGAAATGCCATTATCAATATAGTTGATGTTGAAACTCTCTCTGGATGCTATTAATTCCATTTTATAGTCCTGAATTAATTCTACCACATCTTCCACTTTATTATTCAGTGATCTCACGTTCTGAAACCCAATTAAAACTGGAGATCCAGTCTTCTGAGCCTGGTGGCGTCTTGAGACAAGTGGAATCAGTTCATGGCGGTCTTTATTGTGTCTGGCGCACCTTTCCTTGACCTTCCTACCTGCTCTTTTTCCTCGGTAGTGCCACTTCTTCTGATTTCTGCCGATTCCAAGACGATTTATCGCTAATCGGGTTTCCAGAGGCAAGATCACATTGGGATTATTGTACAAAAATAAATCTACCCTTCAAATAATTGAAAAACCCGTTAATAAAGAAATGCTACTAACCTTGGTATAGCAAAAAATTTATCCGATAAACCAATTTAAAAAAATAAACTTACGCTTACACCGTCTCGAACAAAGACGATCTAAAGTAACCATTTTTGATGGAAAAAAAATAGGAAAAAACTTAAATAAAGTTGAAACTAATAATTGAATACAAAATAAAACATTTATTTTTAAAGTTATTCAGGCTAAAACAACTGATTTAACGAGCTAGATTTAAAAGACCGCCTTGCAAAATGGCGCCTACAATACATCATCATCATCCTTTTCCTCCTCCTCCTCCTCCTCCTCCTCCTCCTCCTCCTCCTCCTCCTCCTCCTCCTTCTCCTCCTTCTCCTCCTCCTCATCATCATCATCATCATCACCATCATCATCATCATCATCATCATCATCATCATCATCATCATCATCATCATCATCATAATCATCATCATCATCATCATCATCATCATCATCATCATCATCATCATCATCATCATCATCATCATCATCACCTTCTTGTTCCTCAGCACAGCCTGATACTCCTCCATCATCATCCTCATCATTTTCCTTGTCCTCCTCCTCTCTTTCGCCATCCTCCTTTTCTCACTCAATCCACCCATCCCTCCATCCATCTGTCTCTTCTTCCTTTTTTTGTTGGAAATTTCTACGAAAACTTCTTCCTCTTCCTTACGCCGTCCTTTGTTTACCCGACTTGACCGTCTTAACGTCATTCCACAACCGCCCTTGTTGACGTCATTGTTGTTGTTGTTGTTGTTTTTATTGAGTTTCCTTTTTGTTGTTTTGTTTTTTTTGTTTTGTTTTTTAGCCTCGTCGCCATCCTCTTTTTTAGCGTCTTTTTTTTTTATCATTTCTTCCCCTTCGCCAAACTTCTTATCGGCAACATCATTCTTATCATCATTCTTATCATCATCATCATCATCATCATCATCTTTCTTTGCAACAACCTCGCCACTGTTATCAGCTTTTTTAACATCAACATGATTATCAACACCACCATCATCATCATCATCACCACCTTTTTCATTCTTTTTCTCCTTCTTTCCATCATCAATTTCATCTTTTATTTTCTTGTTTGCAACTTCATCATCATCATCAGATTCATCCTCCTCATCATCATCGTCATCGTCATCATCATCGTCATCGTCACTGTCATCTTCCTCGCTACTATCATCACTTGAATCATCATCATCGTCATCATCATCGTCGTCGTCGTCGTCATCATCATCTTCTATAGAACCATCAACACCACTTTTTTTACCTGTAATGGTATTTGCAACAAAATCATTACCACCACCACCACCGCCACCACCACCACCACCACCACCACCACCACCACCACCACCACCACCACCACCACCACCACCACCACCACCACCACCACCACCACCACCACCACCACCACCACCACCACCACCAACTTTCTTCTTCTCCTCCTTTTTAGATTCTTTCTTGCTCGCCTTAACGTGATTGGCTGCATCATCTGACATCACATCACGTTCTTTGTCGACGTCATCATCATCATCGTCATCATCACCACCCTCAATTTTCCTTTTATTGTTGCAAGGGTTCTTTTTAACTACGTCACCACTAACATCATCAACTTTATCATTCTCTTTAGCAACATCTTCACACTTATCATCTCCTCCATGTTCATCAGTACCTCCTTTATCACCACTCTTCTTCTCGTGAATCATTTTATCATTTTTTTCTTCTTCGTATCCTTCCTTGTTTTCTTTATCTTTGTCATCATCTTCTTTCTCATCATTCCTTTTGTCATCATAAAATGTTTTACTAGCACCTTTCAATTCATCCTCCTTATCATCATACACTTTTTCATCATCTTTTTTTTTACCATCATCTACCCTTTCATCATCCTTCTTATCACAACCCTCCTTCTCATCAGCATCCTCCCCCTTCTTATCACAACCCTCCTTCTCATCATCATCATCACCCTTCTTATCACAACCCTCCTTCTCATCATCATCCTCATCCTTCTTAGCACAATCCTCCTTATCATTATCATCCTTATCCTTCTTATCACAAGCCTCCTTTTCATCATCATCCTCACCCTTCTTATCACAACCCTCCTTATCATCATCATCACCCTTCTTATCAAAACCCTCCTTCTCATCAGCATCCTCATCCTTCTTATCACAACCCTCCTTCTCATCATCATCCTCATCCTTCTTATCACAACCCTCCTTCTCATCATCATCATCACCCTTCTTATCACAACCCTCCTTCTCATCATCATCATCACCCTTCTTATCACAACCCTCCTTCTCATCATCATCACCCTTCTTATCACAACCCTCCTCATCATCATCCTCATCCTTCTTATCACAACCCTCCTTATCATCATCATCCTCATCCTTCTTATCACAACCCTCCTTATCATCATCATCATCATCCTTCTTATCACAACCCTCCTTCTCATCATCATCCTCATCCTTTTTATCACAACCCTCCTTATCACCATCATTATCACCCTTCTTATCACAACCCTCCTTATCATCATCATTATCACCACAACCACCCCCACCATCCTTTTCACATGTTTTCGAGCCGTCATGTGACGATCCAATAATAATAATATTATTATTATTATCGCTTTCAAGTTTATCATTTTCATCAATAGCTTTTTCATTTTTATTAGTGCCAATATGGTTTATCAGTTTCTTCGCATTATTATTATTATTATTATTATTATTATTATTATTATTGTTGTTGTTATTATTATTATTATTATTATTATTATTATTATTATTATTATTATTGTTATTATTATTATTATTATTATTATTATTATTATTATTATTATTATTATTATTATTATCATCATCAGCGGGAGCTCCTATGCGACCGCTAATCCCTCTTTCCTTTCTCTCTTCTCCCTCTTTTCCCTTCCCACCAGCCTTAACTACAAGCTGATTCAAAGCCACATTTTTGTCACTACAATCGCCGCCACAATCGCCACTCCTGGTCACCACAGGGGTCGTTTTAGCAACAACCACTCTTTTGTGACACAAGCGATCGCGCCGGAAGCGCTTGATAAAAAATTTTTTCCTGCTCCGCTTGCTCGGTGGTCCATCCTCCGGAGCCGATGACGTCACAAAATCGTCACTGCTGTCGCTTGTAGTGACCTTGTGTGGCAATGTGTGGTGCATGACGATGCCACACAAGAACTTTCCCGAATGTTTGTTCCTCGTCAACACATGACGCTTCCTGATGCTGTGCGGCATCTCAGTTGTGGTGCTTGTGGCCGCTGTTATAGTAGTAGTAGGAGTGGCGGATGTAGTTGTAGCTTTAATTGTGGACGTAGTGGCTGTAGTGAGTGTAGCTCCAGGGGTGGTGGTAGCTGTAGTGGTTATATTTCCAGCAGTAGTAGTGGCTCTAGCGGTTGCAGTGATGGAATTTTCGCTTGTGGTGGCTGTTATGTTGATTGTAGTAGTGGCTGAGATGGACGTTGTACTGGTGCTTGTGAAGGCGGCAGTAGTAGTAAGAGCAGAATCGCTATCAACCGCAGTAGTAGTTGTAGATGTAATAGCAGTGTACTGAGTGTCAGGAATTTTGAAGGAATCAGTGGCAGCAGCAGTAGGAGTGGTAGTATTAATAGTACTAATAGGAAGAGAGTTAGTAATACTACTAGGACTAGCGTTGGTAATTTTGTTATCACTATCAGTAGTAGTACTGGTTTTCGTTTTAGTAATGGTATTATTAGTTGTTAATGCAGTACTACTACTAGTATAAATTGTACCACTTCCTTTCTCATTATCTTTACACTGAGAAATATTACTACAACCATCACCCCCATCATTATCATCACCTCCATCATTATCATCACCTCCATCATTATCATCACCTCCATCATTATCATCACCTCCTTCACCATCATTATCATCACCTCCTCCACCATCATTATCATCACCTCCATCATTATTATCACCTCCTCC
>OX387253.1:725670-728170 GCA_947562095.1 Branchellion lobata | reverse complement strand
ATCCCCAGACTAAAGTGACTTAATTGAAAACTTACAATGCATTTGGATGTTTTAACGTTTGAACAAATATCATTATGAGAGTACCCGAACGAGGTATCTTGCAAATCGTTCTTCGTTCACTGAAGACTTCCATTTCTTGAGTAGTGCCAACAGAAAATCCTTAAAACCGCCGCACACTGCGCAACGAGTGGGTTGAAGTAGCGTGTCAAATTGTCGAGAACATTGCAGTGAAAGCATAAAAAAATGTTGCTTCAATAATGTTTTGAATGTAGGCTTTGATATCAATCGAATAATCAAAAAATCATTCGAAGCTTTATGATAAAGCTTACTAGGTCTATCATCAGTAATCCATCGCTCTAGATTATCAATAGAAACTTCTGGCAAAGGTAGATATTCTTCAAACTTATTTAAAAAAGAACAAATAACCGCAAAATCTGGGTTTTTGTGTATAATTTCAAGCCTTTCAATTTGTTTATTATCGGCCATGTTTATTTTTGTTTTACAATAGAGCTGAATTGACATTCATTATTTTCAAATTAAACAAAAAATAATTTTGAATCCCAGCTTTTTTTAATTAACAAAAAAAATTTAAGAAACAATTTATATAAACGAAAAAGAAAATAAAATTAAGACAAAAAACGTTCCTATGTGATAAAAAAACATTGGTCATACTTTTCCATGAAAAGTCTCAAAAAATTCTAATGTTAATAAAAAAAGTTTCCTTTTGTAGTTTTTCTATCGATTTAAATGACTAATAGCAGTGGTTGAAATAAATAAGCAAGTTTATTTTGAAAACAATTAAAAATGATTGAAGTTTTTGATGAAAAATTGAAAAATCTAGAAAAACGTATTTTTGGAAATGCGGATGTTTCTGGAGAGTTTCCAAGTGTACGAATAGTTTTTAAGCGTCTAAAAATGATTGGATTTTAAATAAAAACTATAAATTAAAAATAATTAGGTTTTCATCCACTTACTAAATTTTTCAGATATCTGAAAGTATCGATTCTCTAAATTCCTTGGTCAACACCACAGTATCTGGAAAACCAAACTTGGAAACATTGCTTAAAAGAGGTTAAATCTTTAATTTTTTAGTTATTTTTTAATTTCCATTTTCCTTTATGTTATATTTCTGAAAAAAAATCAGTTTTTAAACAAGTGTTATACCACAGTGGTGGAGTTGGACAAAGACTTGGATCTTGATCACATTGACCCACAGGCAGTTTCCATTGAAACCAAGCTAGAACTCCTACTGCCTAGTAAGTATGATCCGAACACTTCCTCAGCGCTTGATAGGGGTAGCATACTTTCTATATTTTAATGTTACTTGGAGTGAAAGTTTCCAAGGACAAGAACAATGTCTCTGTATTAGCTTCTGAAAATCTGAAAAAAGATGACCACAAACCGTCATATACCATCACCATTGCCACAAACTACCACCATGGCAGTGAAGAGCATCTTATTGGAGCAGGCAGCAACTCTGGAGAGGATCGAGTCCATGTGTGATGTGCTGGGAAGCGAGCACATCAAAGGTATACAATCATTGCCACCTATTAATTATTCTTTCTTCTAATTGGTTATTTAATTGAAACCATTTATTCAACTGAGACAATTTTCTAATTAAAACAAGTTATTTAATTGAAATTGGATCTTTTCTATTCTATATTTCCTTAATTCGATAATGATGCATATGATTACCGCTATCATTTTTATCATCATCATCATAATTATATTCATAATTATATTCATCAGCATCATCATTATAATCATCATAATCACGATCATCATCATCATCATCATAATCATCATGATCATCATCATCACCATCATCATCATCATCATCATCATCATCATCATCATCATCATCATCATCATCAGTGATTCCAGGCCAGCAGAGCCAGTTGCATTCCTTCAGCGCTATCAACTTACAACAAGAAGTGAGTTGGTTTGTCTGTGTATGTGTTTGTGTATGTGTCTGTGTATGTGTTTGTGTATGTGTTTGTGTATGTGTCTGTGTATGTGTTTGTACCTGTAAGTACAATCTTCCCACATTACCACTCGAGGAGGAAGCAAGCCAATTGGATGTGGAAAGCAGCCAACTCATATCACAGTACAACTCCCTGGTATGTATCCATCTCTTAATACACCAACGTTTATAGAAGTATCTGAATTAGTTAAAATAAATAAATAACTTCTTAATCCGAGTAATTTAATATTTTCTTCCGTAAAAGTCAATCAATAAATTACTTAACGCTTCAAAATAAATTGGTGGGGTTATTCTTGTTACGTTTTGTTACTGAATTAATTTCACATTTTCCATTGCTTTATTATATATTATCAACTACACTCATTATTTCATCACACAACCCACACACACACACACACACACACACACACACACACACACACACACACACACACACACACACACACACACACACACACACACACACACACACACACACACACACACACACACACACGCACGCACACCCACCCACAC
>OX387253.1:710670-713170 GCA_947562095.1 Branchellion lobata | reverse complement strand
GGGGTTACTTTTGGACACGATCTGAATGAGGGTGATGGTGTCTAAGTCCTTCTTGGGTCTGCATGTGGTGATGATGATGATGATGATGATGATGATGATGATGATGATGATGATGATGATGATGATGATGATGATGATGATGATGATGATGATGATGATGATGATGATGATGATGATGATGATGATGATGATGATGATGATGATGATGATGATGATGATGATGATGATGATGATGATGATGATGATGATGATGATGATGATGATGATGATGATGATGATGATGTGGATGAGTAAGATGATGATGATGATGATGTTGATGATGATGATGATGATGATGATGATGATGATGATGATGATGATGATGATGATGATGATGATGATGATGATGATGATGATGATGATGATGATGATGATGATGATGATGATGATGATGTGGATGAGTAAGATGATGATGATGATGATGTTGATGATGATGATGATGATGATGATGATGATGATGATGATGATGATGATGATGATGATGATGATGATGATGTGGATGAGTAAGATGATGATGATGATGATGTTGATGATGATGATGATGATGATGATGATGATGATGACGATGATAATGATTATGATGTTGATAATGATGATGATGTTGATAAAGGTGATGATGATGATGATGATGATGATGATGATGATGATGATGAGGATGATGATGATGATGATGATGATGAGAATGATGATGATGATGATGATGTTGATGAAGATGATGATGATGATGATGATGATGATGATGATGATGATGATGATGATTACGCTGATACTTATGATGATGATGATGACGATGAAAAAAAAGAAAAAGATGATGATGATGATGATGCTGAAAATACTGAAGAGGAGGAACCTGAACATTTATCATTTCAAAAATACTTTCAAAGCACATTACACCACACGGACTTGGCTAGCACTATTTTGTTGTTTGGAGAAAATCCGAGGATGACTTGGCGTTGGTGGTTGTTGATTAGACTGCTCATGGCGGTGGTGAGTCCTTCTATGTGCAAGCCTAACAGTCCTCCTGCGTATCTGTCGATGTGCGTCTTTGTATGCTGGTTGTATGAAGGAAATTGGTGACGTAGGCAAGCATGAATTTTAATTCATTTGCTGGAAAGTTGCAAAAAACAACACCACCCTTCACCAATCACACTAAAACATACCACACTAGAACCACACTACAAAATCCCACAACAACACTACAACACAACCACACCACAACACCTCAACCACACCACATAACAACAGTACCACACCATACCACTCCACACCACACCCCACCACACCTCACCACACCACACCACACCACATCGAACCACACCACACCACACCACAACCACACCACAGCACACCACACTACAACCAAACCACACCAAACCACAACCAAACCACATCACACCACACCACACCACACCACAACACACCACACCACACTACACTACACTACATCACACCACACCACACCACACCACACCACACCACACCACACCACACCACACCAAACCACACCACACCACACCAAACCACACCACAACCACACTACACTACACCACAGCACACCACAACAACACCACACCACACCACACCACACCACACCACACCACACCACACCACACCACACCACACCACACCACACCACACCCCCCACACCAAACCACACCACAACCACACTACACTACACCACACCACACCACACCACACCAAACCACACCACACCACACCAAACCACACCACAACCACACTACACTACACCACAGCACACCACAACAACACCACAACCACACCACACAACACCACACCACACCACAACAACACCACACCCCAACCACACGACACAACACCACACCACACAACAACACACAACACCACACAACACCACACCACAACCACACCATACCAAACCACACCACACCTCACCACACAACACCACACCACAACCAAACTACACCACACCACAACCTCACTACATCACACACACCACACCTCACCACGAACCTCGCCATCCACCATATTTGGCAGCAACTAGCAATGCGATAAATTTGCACTAGCATAGCCCGAAGATCTTTAGACAAGGGCTGTTTGCTGGGGTGTTTTATGGTTTGTTGCTGTAGTGTTCAGTGGTTTGTTGTGGCGGGGTGTGGTTTGTTGTGGCGGGGTGTGGTTTGTTGTGGCGGGGTGTGGTTTGTTGTGGCGGGGTGTGGTTTGTTGTGGTTTAACGTGGCATGACTTCTGGTTGTAGTGTAGTGAAGATTAATATGGTTGATTGTGATTATTGTTTGGTGTGGTTCAATTTAATTGGTTATATAGAGTTTTGAGGGCATGGGGCTGTGTTGTGTTTTGAGGCATTTGGAAAAGAAAAAAATGAAGCTATAGATAAATGCGTCTTTGAAAGTTGCATTTAAATACCTCGAAATACTGCTTGAAATATCAGAGTTTGTTTCGGAGATTCTGTTGTGGTGGGTAC
>OX387253.1:705670-708170 GCA_947562095.1 Branchellion lobata | reverse complement strand
TTATTATATAAACTACATAATTATTATATAAGTTTAATAATTATTATATAAACTTCATAATTATTATATAAACTTCATAATTATTATATAAACTTCATAATTATTATATAAGTTTCATAATTATTATATAAACTTCATAATTATTATATAAACTTCATAATTATTATATAAACTACATAATTATTATATAACCTTCATAATTATTATATAAGTTTCATAATTATTATATAAACTTCATAATTATTATATAAACTTCATAATTATTATATAAACTTCATAATTATTATATAAACTACATAATTATTATATAAGTTTCATAATCAGTGAGAAGAAAGGGTTGGGGAGGCACCTGAAGTGGTTGAGTTTCTTGACGATGCGAGCCTTCTCCATGAAGTTGTTGGAGGCGTCGAAGAGGTGCAAGAGCTTCACGCACTCCTCCTCGCTCATCGACACTACCTCCATACTGCAGGCTGTTGCATGGGTGGGTGACATGGGTTGGGTGGGGACATGGGCTGGATGGATGACCAAGGTTGGATGGAGGACATGGGCTGGATGGATGACATGGGTTGGCTAGGTAACATGGGTTGGATGGGTGACATGGGTTGGATGGATGACATGGGTTGGATGGATGACATGGGTTGGCTAGGTAACATGGGTTGGATGGGTGACATGGGTTGGATGGGTGGCATGGGTTGGATGGATGACCAAGGTTGGATGGGTGACATGGGTTGGATGGATGACCAAGGTTGGATGGGTGGCATGGGTGGATGACATGGGTTGGATGGATGGCATGGGTTGGGTGACATGGGTTGGATGGATGACCAAGGTTGGATGGGTGGCATGGGTTGGATGGGTGGCATGGATTGGGTGACATGGGTTGGATGGATGACATGGGTTGGATGGGTGACATGGGTTGGATGGGTGGCATGAGTTGGATGGATGACCAAGGTTGGATGGGTGGCATGAGTTGGGTGACAGGAGATTGTGCTCATGGCGATTATGGATTGGGTGTTTTGGTGAAGCTTTGTGTCATAGTTGTCATGAATTGGATGCTATGAAAAATAGGAATTTCAATCGGTACACGTACCAGTGTATGTACATGCACGAACACGTATGTACGCTTCACACGCTGTTTTTCTCTCAAAACTGTCCTTTCTACACAATATCACAACCCATACTGCAACTATATCCACACTGCAATCAAATCCACATCTTAACTAAACAAGTAAAAACTCACGTTCGTTGACGATGAAGTCAGAGATTTGTTCTGGCAGCCAGTTGAGGTCGAGGTGTTGCCACTTGGTGCTCAGAAAACGCTGTTGCAGCATGCGATGCACATCCTTGTAGCCACCACGCATCAACTTGTCGGCCGACGCTTGGCCGAGTGCCGAGAGCACGGAGGTGGTGGAGGAATTGGTGATGTCAAACACCGCATCTACCTTCTCTTTCTTCACTCCTCCTCCTCCTCCTCCTCCTCCCCCTCCTCCTCCTCCTCCTCCTCCTCCTCCTCCTCCTCCTCCTCCTCCTCCTCCTCCTCCTCCTCCTCCTCCTCTTCCTGCAGTGGCTCTTTCGGTTTCACCACCTTCTTCGCCATCCTCGTATTCCTCGTCTTCCTCACCGTCCTCCTTGGTCTTGTGAGAGGATTGTGAGGAAGCGGTTTTGAGGAGGTACTCAAGGGGATTGGTGGTACCTGCCACCCGTTCCATCTGCTCACTCTTCGACCCCATCAGGCGGTTGAAGACCAGGCGCACTGATGATACCTGAGACGATGACTTGGCATCGGTGGGCGTAGCTGTTGCTGGCGATGATTGGCTTGTGGCTTTGGTGGCTGTAGTGGTAGCGGCTTCTTTTTTCTCGACGCCCGCAGTGGCTTCAGTGGCATGGAAAGTGAGATCGCTTATTCGATTCAACAAAGCCATTTGACTTTCGCCTGTTGGTGTATGCGTGAATGAGAAGTAGAAGAGAAAGAGAATAAATGAATGCATGGATGAATGCATGAATAAAAAAATGAAAAAATGCACGGTTGAATTCATAAATGAAAGAATGCACGGTTGAATTCATAAATGAAAGAATGCACGGTTGAATTCATAAATGAAAGAATGCACGGTTGAATTCATAAATGAAAGAATGCACGGTTGAATTCATAAATGAAAGAATGCATGAATACATGGATGAGTACACATATGAAAGGATAGATAAATACATGGATGGGTTCATGAATGAAAAAATAAATGAATGCATGAATTAATCCATGGATAAATGGATGGATCGAGAAATGGATGAGGGAATGGATGAGGGAATGGATGAGGGAATGGATGAAGGAATGGATGAGGGAATGGATGAGGGAATGGATGAGGGAATGGATGAGGGAATGGATGAGGGAATGGATGAGGGAATGGATGAGGGAATGGATGAGGGAATGGATGAAGGAATGGATGAGTGACAAACTGTTTTGGTTGGAGGTGGTCAGGATGTCGAGGGAGGACACCAGGTAGTTGTC
>OX387253.1:700670-703170 GCA_947562095.1 Branchellion lobata | reverse complement strand
TGACAACATTGTCGCAAAACATGCGCAAGTCGAAGTCCATGTAGCTGGGAATCTTGCCCAGAATCTGGTGGTGGAGTGTGGAGGTTCGCTGAAGCTGGAAGAGGTTTTGAATGGTGCGATGTGATGAAGAAAGAAGAGTAAAGTATTGTGTAGAGTGGTACTTGTTGGGCACAATGTGACATTTTTATTTTAGTTTTTGGTTGCTTCGGAGATTCCTTTTGAGTCACCACCATCGTCGCCACACCGCAACACACTTCATCACTACACCACTCCATTATATCAAGCAGGAATATAAAAATTGCCCACCGTGCTTGGCAAGCACACAAGCAGACACCTTAGGCAAAAAGATCATGTTGTTTTTGCGGAGGGAGTATAGTTGAGAGGTTTGGATGATATTGGAAAAGTTGTGGTTGGTCCATGACTCTCTGACCGCCTGCAGAAGGCTCTCTGGAACCTGGCTCGAAAAGAGGCTCGTCTTCTTGCTCTCACATGCTGCAGGTGTGTGATGGTCGTGAGTGTGATGGTTGTGAGTGGGATGTGATGGTTGTGAGTGTGATGTGATGGTTGTGAGTGTGATGTGATGGTTGTGAGTGTGATGTGATGGTTGTGAGTGTGATGTGATGGTTGTGAGTGTGATGTGATGGTTGTGAGTGTGATGTGATGGTTGTGAGTGTGATGTGATGGTTGTGAGTGTGATGTGATGGTTGTGAGTGTGATGTGATGGTTGTGAGTGTGATGTGATGGTTGTGAGTGTGATGTGATGGTTGTGAGTGTGATGTGATGGTTGTGAGTGTGATGTGATGGTTGTGAGTGTGATGTGATGGTTGTGAGTGTGATGTGATGGTTGTGAGTGTGATGTGATGGTTGTGAGTGTGATGTGATGGTTGTGAGTGTGATGTGATGGTTGTGAGTGTGATGTGATGGTTGTGAGTGTGATGTGATGGTTGTGAGTGTGATGTGATGGTTGTGAGTGTGATGGTTGTGAGTGTGCTGTGATGGTTGTGAGTGTGATGTGATGGTTGTGAGTGTGATGTGATGGTTGTGAGTGTGATGTGATGGTTGTGAGTGTGATGTGATGGTTGTGAGTGTGATGTGATGGTTGTGAGTGTGATGTGATGGTTGTGAGTGTGATGTGATGGTTGTGAGTGTGATGTGATGGTTGTGAGTGTGATGTGATGGTTGTGAGTGTGATGGTTGTGAGTGTGATGTGATGGTTGTGAGTGTGATGGTTGTGAGTGTGATGTGATGGTTGTGAGTGTGATGGTTGTGAGTGTGATGTGATGGTTGTGGGTGTGATGGTTGTGAGTGTGATGGTTGTGAGTGTGATGTGATGGTTGTGAGTGTGATGTGATGGTTGTGGGTGTGATGTGATGGTTGTGAGTGCGATGTGATGGTTGTGAGCGTGATGTGATGGTTGTGAGTGTGATGTGATGGTTGTGAGTGTGATGTGATGGTTGTGAGTGTGATGGTTGTGAGTGTGATGTGATGGTTGTGAGTGTGATGTGATGGTTGTGAGTGTGATGTGATGGTTGTGAGTGTGATGTGATGGTTGTGAGTGTGATGGTTGTGAGTGTGATGTGATGGTTGTGAGTGTGATGTGATGGTTGTGAGTGTGATGTGATGGTTGTGAGTGTGATGGTTGTGAGTGTGATGTGATGGTTGTGAGTGTGATGTGATGGTTGTGAGTGTGATGGTTGTGAGTGTGATGTGATGAATGTGAGTGTGATGTGATGGTTGTGAGTGCGATGTGATGGTTGTGAGTGTGATGGTTGTGTGTGATGGTTGTGAGTGTGATGGTTGTGAGTGTGATGTGATGGTTGTGAGTGTGATGTGATGGTTGTGAGTGCGATGTGATGGTTGTGAGTGTGATGTGATGGTTGTGAGTGTGATGTGATGGTTGTGAGTGTGATGTGATGGTTGTGAGTGTGATGTGATGGTTGTGAGTGTGATGTGATGGTTGTGAGTGTGATGTGATGGTTGTGGGTGTGATGTGATGGTTGTGGGTGTGATGTGATGGTTGTGAATGTGATGGTTGTGGGTGTGATGGTTGTGAATGTGATGGTTGTGGGTGTGATGGTTGTGGGTGTGATGGTTGTGGGTGTGATGGTTGTGGGTGTGATGGTTGTGTGTGTGATGTTGTGAATTTCATGTGATGGTTGTAGGTGTGGTGGTTGTGAGTGTGATGTGATAGTTGTGAATGTGATGGTTGTGAGTGTGGGTGTGATGGTTGTGATTGTGGGTGTGATGGTTGTGAGTGTGGGTGTGATGGTCGTGAGTGTGTGTGTGATGGTTGTGAGTGTGGGTGTGATGGTTGTGAATATGGGTGTGATGGTTGTGGGTGTGATGGTTGTGAGTGTGGGTGTGATGGTTGTGAGTGTGGGTGTGATGGTTGTGAATGTGGGTGTGATGGTTGTGGGTGTGATGGTTGTGAGTGTGGGTGTGATGGTTGTGAGTGTGGGTGTGATGGTCGTGAGTGTGATGTGATGGTTGTGAATGTGAT
>OX387253.1:685670-693170 GCA_947562095.1 Branchellion lobata | reverse complement strand
TATCCATCTATCCAAAACTATAATCTATCCCAACCATCCATCCAAAATCGAACCACAACAACTACAACCCACCCCAAACCACCAAAGCCACCCACAAACATCAAACCTTTTCATCCCAAATGACAACCTACCACTTAATACCACAACCTCACAAAATCCATCAAAACCAACCACAATCCACCTCAACCAATCACAACCAACTCCAACCAACCTAAGCCATGGACAACCATTTATCCCAAACCACGGCAACTCATCACAACTAACAACAATTCACCACAACTCACCACAACCCAACACAACACACCAAAAACCACCACAACACACCGCAACTAATCACAAGTGACCACAACTATTCACAACCCAACAAAACCCACCACAAACCACAACCCACCACAACTCACCACAACCCAACATAACACAACTGACCACAACCAACCACAACGCACCACAACCCATCACAACCCACCACAAACAAACAAAATCTACCACAACGCACCACAACCCACCACAACTCACCACAACTGACCACAACCAACCACAAACCACCACAACTCACCACAACTGACCACAACCAACCACAAACCACCACAACTCACCACAACTGACCATAACCAACCACAACCCACCACATTCCACCACAAACAACGACAACCCACCACATTCCACCACAAACAACCACAACCCACCACATTTCCACCACAAACAACCAAAACCCACCACATTCCACCACAAAGAACCAAAACCCACCAAAACTCACCAAAACTCACTACAACCTAGCATAACAAACCACAATTCTCCACAGCCCACCACAACCAACCCCAACTCACCGAAACCCATCAAAATCCACCACAACCAACCACAACCCACCACATTCCACCACAACCAACCACAACCCACCACATTCCACCACAACCAACCACAACCCAATACATTCTACCACAACCAACCACAACTCACCACAACCAACCAAAATCAACCAAAACCAACCACAACCCACCACAACCAACCACAACCCACCACAACCCACCACAACTAATCACAACTCACCTAAACCCACCAAAACCAACCATAACTAACCACAACCAACCACAACACACCACCACCAACCACAATCCAACAAAACCCACCACAACCAAAAACAACCCACCACAACCCACCACAACCAACCACAACACACCACCACCAACCACAACACACCACAATCAACCATAACCCATCACAACGAACCACAACCCACCACAACCCACCACAACTAACCACAACACACCACCACCAACCACAACCCACCACAACCAAACACAACACACCACAACCAGCCACAACCCATCAAAACCAACCACAACCCACCACAACTAACCACAACACACCACCACCAACCACTATCCACCACAACCAACCACAACACACCACCACCAACAACAACCCACCACAACCCACCACAACTAACTACAACACACCACCACCAACCACTACCAACCACAACCAACCACAACTAACCACAACACACCACCACCAACCACTACCCACCACAACCAACCATAACACATCACCACCCACCACAACCCACCACAACCCACCACAACTAACCACAACACACCACCACCAACCACTATCCACCACAACCAACCACAACTAACCACAACACACCACAATCAAACACAACACACCGCTACCCACCACAACCAACCACAACACACCACCACCAACCACAACCCACCACTACCCACCACAACTAACCAAAACACACCACCACCAACCACTACCCACCACAACCCACCACAACTAACCACAACACACCGCTACCCACCACAACCAACCACAACACACCACCACCAACCACAACACACCACAACCCACCACAACTAACCACAACACACCCCCACAAACCACTACCCACCAAAACCAACCACAACACACCACCATCAACCACAACCCACCGCAACCAACCACAACTAACCACAACACACCACCACCAACCACTACCCACCACAACCCACCACAACCCACCACAACTAACCACAACACACCACCACCAAACACTACCCACCACAACCAACCACAATACACCACCACCAACCACTACCCACCACAACCAACCACAATAGAGCACCACCAACCACTACCCACCACAACCAACCAGAATAGACCACCACCAACCACTACTCACCACAACCAACCATAATAGACCACCACCAACCACTACCCACCACAACCAACCACAACCAACCACAACACACCACCACCAACCACTACCCACCACAACCAACCACAATAGACCACCATCAACCACTACCCACCACAACCAACCACAATAGACCACCACCAACCACTACCCACCACAACCAACCACAATAGAGCCACCACCAACCACAACCAACCACAACCAACCACAATAGAGCACCACCAACCACTACCCACCACAACCAACCACAACCAACCACAACACACCACCACCAACCACAACCCACCACAACCAACCACAATAGACCACCACCAACCACTACCCACCACAACCAACCACAATAGACCACCACCAACCACTACCCACCACAACCAACCACAATAGAGCCACCACCAACCACAACCAACCACAACACACCACCACCAACCACAACCAACCACCACCAACCACAACCAACCACCACCAACCACAACACACCACCACCAACCACAACCAACCACTACCCACCACAACCAACCACAATAGAGCCACCACCAACCACAACCAACCACAACACACCACTACCAACCACAACCAACCACTACCAACCACAACCAACCACCACCAACCACAACACACCACCACCAACCACAACCAACCACCACCAACCACAACCAACCACCACCAACCACAATAGAGCCACAACCAACCACCACAAACCACAATAGAGCCACAACCAACCACCACCAACCACAATAGAGCCCAAACCAACCACCACCAACCACAATAGAGCCACAACCAACCACCACCAACCACAATAGAGCCACAACCAACCACCACCAACCACAATAGAGCCACAACCAACCACCACCAACCACAATAGAGCCACAACCAACCATCACCAACCACAATAGAGCCACAACCAACAACCACCAACCACAATAGAGCCACAACCAACCACCACCAACCACAACCAACCACTACCCACCACAACCAACCACAATAGAGCCACCACCAACCACAACCAACCACCACACACCACCACCAACCACAACCAACCACCACCAACCACAACCAACCACCACCAACCACAATAGAGCCACAACCAACCACCACCAATCACAATAGAGCCACAACCAACCACCACCAACCACAATAGAGCCACAACCAACCACCACCAACCACAATAGAGCCACAACCAACCACCACCAACCACAATAGAGCCACAACCAACCACCACCAACCACAATAGAGCCACAACCAACTACCACCAACCACAATAGAGCCACAACCAACCACCACCAACCACAATAGAGCCACAACCAACCATCACCAACCACAACAGAGCCACAACCAACCACCACCAACCACAATAGAGCCACAACCAACCACCACCAACCACAATAGAGCCACAACCAACCACCACCAACCACAATAGAGCCACAACCAACCACCACCAACCACAATAGAGCCACAACCAACCACCACCAACCACAATAGAGCCATACTGGTGTTCAATATAGTTTTTCTTTTTGGCGTTTCTCATGGCGAACGATGGATATGACGTGATGATTGATGCGTTAGATGTTAAACACTGTAGGGATTGTTGTGTTAGTGTGGTTGTAGGGTGGTGTGGTTGTATGGTGGTGTGGTTGTATGGTGGTGTGGTTGTAGGGTGGTGTGGTTGTATGGTGGTGTGGTTGTATGGTGGTGTGGTTGTATGGTGGTGTGGTTGTATGGTGGTGTGGTTGTATGGTGGTGTGGTTGTTGGTGGTGTGGTTGTATGGTGGTGTGGTTGTATGGTGGTGTGGTTGTTGGTGGTGTGGTTGTTGGTGGTGTGGTTGTATGGTGGTGTGGTTGTTGGTGGTGTGGTTGTATGGTGGTGTGGTTGTATGGTGGTGTGGTTGTTGGTGGTGTGGTTGTATGGTGGTGTGGTTGTTGGTGGTGTGGTTGTTGGTGGTGTGGTTGTATGGTGGTGTGGTTGTATGGTGGTGTGGTTGTTGGTGGTGTGGTTGTATGGTGGTGTGGTTGTATGGTGGTGTGGTTGTAGGGTGGTGTGGTTGTATGGTGGTGTGGGTGTATGGTGGTGTGGTTGTATGGTGGTGTGGGTGTATGGTGGTGTGGTTGTATGGTGGTGTGGTTGTATGGTGGTGAGAATTTTATGTGATTCTGTTGCTGTGATTGTTTTTTTGGTTTGCTATAGATAATATGACGTTGCGGCAACATGGATACAACAGTGTTGCAGCATGGATATAACAGCGTTGCAACATGGATACAACAGCGTTGCAACATGGATACAACAGCGTTGCAACATGGATACAACAGCGTTGCAACATGGATACAACAGCGTTGCAACATGGATACAACAGTGTTGCAACTCTGATACAACAGCGTTGCAACATGGATACAACAGCGTTGCAACATGGATACAACAGCGTTGCAACATGGATACAACAGCGTTTCAACATGGATACAAAAGCGTTGCAACATGGATACAACAGCGTTGCAACATGGATACAACAGCGTTGCAACATGGATACAACAGCGTTGCAACATGGATACAACAGCGTTGCAACATGGATACAACAGCGTTGCAACATGGATACAACAGCGTTGCAACATGGATACAACAGCGTTGCAACATGGATACAACAGCGTTTCAACATGGATACAACAGCGTTGCAACTTTGATACAACAGCGTTGCAACACGGATACAACAGTGTTGCAACATGGATACAACAGCGTTGCAACATGGATACAACAGCGTTGCAACATGGATACAACAGCGTTGCAACATGGATACAACAGTTGTGCAACATGGATACAACAGCGTTGCAACATGGATACAACAGCGTTGCAACATGGAAACAACAGCGTTGCAACATGGATACAACAGCGTTGCAACATGGATACAACAGCGTTGCAACATGGATACAACAGCGTTGCAACATGGATACAACAGTTGTGCAACATGGATACAACAGCGTTGCAACATGGATACAACAGCGTTGCAACATGGAAACAACAGCGTTGCAACATGGATACAACAGCGTTGCAACATGGATACAACAGCGTTGCTGCAACATGGATACAACAGCGTTGCAACTTTGATACAACAGCGTTGCAACATGGATACAACAGCGTTACAACTTTGATACAACAGCGTTGCAACATGGATACAACAGCGTTGCAACTTTGATACAGCTTATGTCCGCACCTTCAATGAGACCATCTTCCTCGCCACGTGCTTCAGTAATAACTGCGTGTGGTGGAATGAAATGATGGTGGAATGAAATGATGGTGGAATGAAATGATGGTGGAATGAAATGATGGTGGAATGAAATGATGGTGGAATGAAATGATGGTGGAATGAAATGATGGTGGAATGAAATGATGGTGGAATGAAATGATGGTGGAATGAAATGATGGTGGAATGAAATGATGGTGGAATGAAATGATGGTGGAATGAAATGGTGGTGGAATAAAATGATGGTGGAATGAAATGATGGTGGAATGAAATGATGGTGGAATGAAATGATGGTGGAATGAAATGATGGTGGAATGAAATGATGGTGGAATGAAATGATGGTGGAATGAAATGATGGTGGAATGAAATGATGGTGGAATGAAATGATGGTGGAATGAAATGATGGTGGAATGAAATGATGGTGGAGTGAAATGATGGTGGAATGAAATGATGGTGGAGTGAAATAATGGTGGAATGAAATGATGGTGGAATGAAATGATGGTGGAATGAAATGATGGTGGAATGAAATGATGGTGGAATGAAATGATGGTGGAATGAAATGATGGTGGAATGAAATGATGGTGGAATGAAATGATGGTGGAATGAAATGATGGTGGAATGAAATGATGGTGGAATGAAATGATGGTGGAATGAAATGATGGTGGAATGAAATGATGGTGGAATGAAATGATGGTGGAATGAAATGATGGTGGAATGAAATGGTGGTGGAATAAAATGATGGTGGAATGAAATGATGGTGGAGTGAAATGATGGTGGAATGAAATGATGGTGGAATGAAATGATGGTGGAATGAAATGGTGGTGGAATAAAATGATGGTGGAATGAAATGATGGTGGAATGAAATGATGGTGGAATGAAATGATGGTGGAATGAAATGATGGTGGAATGAAATGATGGTGGAATGAAATGATGGTGGAATGAAATGATGGTGGAATGAAATGATGGTGGAATGAAATGATGGTGGAATAAAATGATGGTGGAATGAAATGATGGTGGAATGAAATGATGGTGGAATGAAATGATGGTGGAATGAAATGGTGGTGGAATAAAATGATGGTGGAATGAAATGATGGTGGAATGAAATGATGGTGGAATGAAATGATGGTGGAATAAACTGATGGTGAAACAGAGGTGGAAAAATGAATGGATGGTGAAATGGTAGAACTAGTGAACTGATGGTGGAGTGGGAGAAAAAATAGAAGAAAGGTGGAATAGTAAAGAGGTTAGGAATGGCGGTAGTAATGAGTAATCACCACATTAACATAACAAAAACGACTGCACCAACACCAACAACAGCACCACTCACATCAACAACCCAACATCAACCAAACAGAACAACATTACCAACCAACCAGAAACAAACCACAAAACCAATGAAACATAACAACACAAACAACAAACCACAACATCAACGAAACATAACAACACAACCAACAAACCACAACACCAACAAAACATAACAACACAATCAACAAACCACAAAACCAACGAAACATAACAACACAATCAACAAACCACAACACCAACGAAACATAACAACACAATCAACAAACCACAACACCAACGAAACATAACAACACAATCAACAAACCACAACACCAACAAAACATAACAACACAATCAACAAACCACAAAACCAACGAAACATAACAACACAATCAACAAAACACAACACCAACAAAACATAACAACACAATCAACAAATCACAACCCCAACAAAACATAACAACACAATCAACAAAACACAACACCAACGAAACATAACAACACAATCAACAAAACACAACACCAACGAAACATAACAACACAACCAACAAACCACAACACCACCAACAAACCACAACACGACCAACAAACCACAACACCACTACAAACCACAACACCACCAACAAACCACAACACCACCAACAAACCACAACACCACTAACAAACCACAACACCACCAACAAACCACAACACCACCAAAAAACCACAACACCACCAACAAACCACAACACCACCAACAAACCACCAACAAACAACAACACTTAAAAAAACCACAACACCACCAACAAACGACAACACCACCAA
>OX387253.1:633170-680670 GCA_947562095.1 Branchellion lobata | reverse complement strand
TTCAAGTCTGCATTCTTATAGCTTTTAAATTTTTATTCTTATTCATACATCACTCAAATCATCGACTAGTTTTTTATCAAAACTTTTTTTTTTTATTTATCATGGATTTCAGTTTTTTTTCAATTTTTATCACGGATTTCAGTTTTTTTTTCAATTTTTATCATGGATTTCAGTTTTTTTTAAATTGTTATAAAACAATAACGTAAAAAAACGAACAAATAACCAATGGCAACTACAAAAAACCAACTGATAAAGGAACAACAAAGAACTAACAGACAAAAAAACAAACAAAAAAACAACAGACAACAAAAAATACAAAACAAAGCAACCAAACGAAACAAACCGTCAAAAGTTCGTTGGATTGTTTGCGTGAGGTGGGATTGAACTTGTGCTGTTTGAGTAGGGCGATGGAGGTGGCCCACATGACCAACCCAGCATGCACGTTGTCGTACATGCTCGCCAGGTTCGGGTCGTCCGCTGAGGCGATCAAGGAGTACTGTGTGTTCTGTGAAGTTTTGGGGGTGGAGTTAATGTGGAAATGAGGGTTTTTGTAGGGTGGGGATTTGAGTGTGAAGACTTTTTGTGCGAAGGCAAAGATGTGTGTGGCAAGGGTGGGAACTTTTGTGTGAAAGTTTTTTGCAGAGATGAAAATTTGTGTGAAGAAACTTTTGTGAGGAGTTTTTCGGTGGGATATGTACTTAGTGGCGTAGGGGTTTGTGTGGTTTGTTTGTCGAAATTAACGTTTGGAGTGTGGAATGGTGTTTTTTGTGGAAAGATTTGTATGTGGAGCGTTGTTCATACTGTGGTGTCTGGAAATTTGTGTGTGTAGGGACTTGTGTGGTGTGTGAATATTTGAGTATTTTGTTTTGTGCTGAAGAAAATTTTTGGAAGGATTATGCCACACCCACACGTACGCTGGCTCAGATGAGTATTATGCGGAGTTTTAAAAAAGATTTTGGAAAAATTTGTGGGGGGTGTAGGAACCGCTTAAGCTATTTTAAATGGTGTGGCGATTCTTTATATATAGAATTTTTTTTTAAATTGAAAAATTCTAAAAAAATTTTCATGAAGATTTGAATAGATTTTGCAAACCGTTTTAAATTTCTTAAAAGTTATTAATTTATAATGATAATAATAAAAATTAATTCGTGATATAAATAGGAATGAAGGAAGTGAAAAAACAATAATTAATCTTTTTATTAACATTATATTTAAAATAAAATAAATGAGGGTAGAGGAAGTAGGGTAAAATAAAGATAAAGGTGCAGAGGTGAGATTAAATGATCTAATTCAATTGATCTTGTAATGTTGTAAACAATATTCTCACCAATTTTTTAAGATAAAGATGACAAACACGCTCATATATTTCAGCCAATGTAATGTTAGCTTGAGATGATTGTTTGCGTTTTTTGGATTCTGAACTTTTCTAAAATGAAAATTTACAATGATTGATAAGTTTATATTTCGTGGCTAATAATCATTCAAAAAGATACAAAAAAGTTTGATTCCAACAGCAAATTAATTTTAACAAGAGAATACAATTTTATTATTATATAATCTTGAAAGCTCTTGTACATTAACTCTTCATTAAGGCTGTTATACATTTATTTGTTATATAAAAGAATATCTTCAAAAAATAAATAAGCGGAAAACCCTATCATCTTTTTTCTCAGCTTCATCCTTGTTGACTGATTTTTTTTTGTTATCACCAGGTTCTTTAACAACACTTTTTTTATCTTCCTTGCTTTTCTTTTGTTTTTCATCTACTTTAGATTTTTTATCCATTTCAAAAAACCTAGCTTTCAATAAAAAGTGGAAAAACCTTAAATATTAAAAAAAGGTTTAAAAGTATTAAATCATCATTTCGTTAGATGAACATTCTAAAATCAAGTTTGTCTTGTAATGCTTATAAACATTTTTAAACGTCTTCAAGCGTTATTAAAACCAAAAACACTCTATCAATCAATATTTTATATTAAAAAATTTTTTTGAAGGTCTTGATTTTGAAAAAAAAACATGTGATGCATTATCCAATTTGAGTGAATCTAATCAAATCTAATAAAATATTTCTATAGCGCTGATTACACACTGTTCAAGAGCACTCCGCTACGAACCGCTAAACAACAAAGTTTTAAGGGCTTTACGAAATGTTAAGTTTGTAAAGTTTTTTCATTTCATCAACATCAGACAGACGCTGAAGATGGTACAAAGCAATGCGAATAATCGAACAAAGAGAAAATTGTCAGATTAACACAAACTGCAAAATTACAAGAAATCTAAGGTGAGAGTAAGAAACAATAAATTAGAAAAAAATCTGAATAGAACTATGAAATATTATGAAAAGTTCACTGTTTTTAAGAATTTTCAGCGTCTGGGTTTGCCTAAAGAAAGTTCATTTAAAAAGTTTTTTTTAAACAGTTTTTATTAGATCAAATCCAGACATACGCTGGAAATGTTACAAAAACGCGGTGAATAGCCGAACTAAAAAAGAAAACATTAAAATATACGAGAACAGAATGTCATCAGTCATAAAAGTCGGCATTGAACCTACGGACTGAACAAATCGCGAAAGAAAAAGTTGAAAAAATATTAAACACAATGAAATATTAATTTAAACCAATAAATCAATTAAAAAATTGAAAAAAAGTGATTAAAATAGTGAAATTTGAAGAATGAAAACTCAGCGGCAATAACTGGCATCACGTTGGCAACGCATACACAGAATAATGAAAGTAGAGAAGTAATAGAGGTGAGATTGGGGGGAGAGAGTTCCATAGAAGGAGCCCATAGTGGGAAAGTTCAGA
This sequence comes from Branchellion lobata, assembly GCA_947562095.1. Lineage (NCBI taxonomy): Eukaryota > Metazoa > Annelida > Clitellata > Hirudinida > Piscicolidae > Branchellion > Branchellion lobata. Next base: position 677,866 of record OX387253.1, on the reverse strand, counting down.
TTTAGCATAAGTACTACTGGGAAGTATTTAAAAAAATGAAAATAAGCAGATCTCAGTCCCTTACGAAAGAATGTTGTTAGACTCTGAAAAGCTGTAGAGAAAAAAGAGGAGATGGAGATTTTTTAGAAAATAATCTAAAAAGACTTTGAGAATGAAGCAGATTTTATGGAATCAACGAGAAAAAAAGAATGCTCGGAGTAGAAAAGACTTCTATAGGATGATAACTCTCTGACATTTTTCCCATGAAGCTGTAGAACGATCTGCCCGGTAGAGTCGTTCAAACTTCCGAACAGTTCTTTTGGCAGAAAAGCATTGGCTATCAAAGCAAGGAGCCTTAAAAGAAGAAAGGCGGAAAGAGGACATTTTTAGTGAAATTAAAAAGTAATTGAAAAGTTGATAGCAACTTTTCCGAAGAGCTCATTGAAGTCTCGATATATTTTTTTCAATTTATTGAATTAATTTCAAAAAAAAATTTTTTTTAATGTTAAAAAAGTGAAAAATATTAATTTTTATAAAAATAAACAAAACACTAATTTATTGATTCTTTTTCAATTTAGTTTTGAAGATTAAACGATGAAAGTTACCGAAATGTTATAAATAATTTAAAAATAATATTATTTCTTCTAGAAATGATAATTCATCTCCTATTTTTACAAAACTCTGTGATGCTTCTTTTACTAACTTTTCCCCAATAGCCCTCTCTGAATTAACTAATATAACCAATTCAATGTCCTCTTCCACATCTTCTCTTGACCTTAGACCAACTGAAATTTTTGAAGACATTTTTTCCTCTTTTTATCCAATCATTCTTGAGCTAATTAATCTCTCTTTAACTACAGCAATCTTCTCTTCCACCTTCAAAGCATCTATCATTACACCAATAATTTTAAAAAATTCCTTAGATTTTTCTTCCCAAATAAACTATAGCCCTATGTCTAATCTCTATTATGTGTAAAATTATGAAGAAGGTTGTCTTATTTTTGGCGTCTCCTTTTTTGAGGCCAACAATCTGCTCCCTTCTGGTTTTCGTCCTTTCCACGGTACTGAAACCTCACTTTTGAATATATATAATGATTCTTTACTTTCCTGTCACAAGGGTAATATCTCCCTCCTTCTCTGCTTGGATTTCTCTTCTGCTTTTGACACTGTCGACCACTCCTCACTAATTCAGCAACATGAAACTTCTTTTGCATTTATGGCTCTTGTCTTAAATGGATTTCCTCTTACCCCTCCAACAGCAGTTTTGTATTTTCTATTAACTCTTATTCGACTTCTTTCTCCTTCCCATTTGGTGTTCTTCAGGCTTCTGTTCTTGGTAGTTTTTTTAATTCTTCATACTTCTGAACTCACAAGTCATTTCAAAATTTTCTTCTCAGCGTCGACTTTATGCCGATGACTCACATCTTTACTTCATCTCCCAAATATGAATCATCTTCTACCTCTGAAATTTTTTCTTGTTTTGGTGAAATAATCTCTTGGAGTGATTCTATGTTCCTCAAACTCAATCCTTCGAAACTTGATCTTAGATATTTTAGCAAATCTTCTCGACTTATTAAACCTCTTCCTCCAGTTACTATTTTATCTAACCTTCCACTCGCCCCTTCTTCCATCACTCATAGTTTAGGTTTCACCTTTGACTCTTCACTTTCTCTCATACCACAAATAAAATCTCCAGCCAGATATTTTTTTATCTATGGCCTATCAAGCACCTTTCCTCGACAATACAACCCTCAAACTACTAGTTTCTTCACTTATTTTGTCTCGCTTTGACTATTGTAACTTTTTATACTATGGACTCCCAGAGACCACGCTACACCCTCTCACCGAAGCTTTCCATAGTGCTGCTTGCTTGGTTTCTGGCATTCATAAATTCTCTCGTCTAACCCCTACCCTTATCTCTTTACACTGGTTGCCTCTAAAAAAGGTCAGTTTTCAAAATCCGCACTCGTTTAAAATAAAAAAATAATCACTCACATAGCTACTTAGCCGACCTTTTTGAGTTGTCTCCTCGTAAGGTACTGAGATCCTCTATTTATCTGAACTTTCCTACTATGGGCTCCTTCTATGGAACTCTCTTCCCACCAATCTCACCTCTATAAATTCTCTACTTTCATTTCGTAAAGCCCTTGAAACTTTGTCGCTCAAACAGTTGGTAGCAGAGCGCTCTTGAACAGTGTGGAATCAGCGCTATATAAATGATTAGATTAGATTAGATTAGATAGCATGAATTGTCATTAAAACGATATAAATTGACTATGAAAGCAAATGAGAAATGGGGCACGAGAAGGTTGTAGGAGTCCAAAGGCACCTTATCCTCCATCCCTTGTTACTTAACATTCACGAAGCCTTCTTGGGAAGGACTATACCACCACTCAGTTCACTTGATTCTAGTCAATTATGATTTCACTTGGTGAATGTCCATACAAAATAAAAAATGAAAATGAAACAAAATAACAGAAAAGTTATTGCATAGTACCAAGAGTAAATTTTATTATAGTAAAACGACCAAATAAATGAAGTCAAAAACAACTATTACCTGATATTAATGATAAATGTTATCATAATGAAATGAAGCAAGAAAAAATTTTTTTTTTAATTATTGCATAGGTCCTTGGCTGAAGTTGACCTTGGAGGGGTCGAAGGGTTGTCCCTTGAAAGGAGACCCCTCCACATCCCATGCGTGCTTCAGCAGCTGGTGCATCTTCTGTGTTGGCAGGGGGTGGTTATTAAAAATTGGTGAAGGATGGGTGAGAAGGAGGAGGTGGTTGTGGGAGATGGGTGTGATGGGTGGAAGGAGGAGGTGGTTGTGGGTGATGGGTGTGATGGGTGGAAGGAGGAGGTGGTTGTGGGTGATGGGTGTGATGGGTGGAAGGAGGAGGTGGTTGTGGGAGATGGGTAGGAAGGAGGAGGTGGTTGTGGGAGATGGGTGTGATGGGTGGGAAGGAGGAGGTGGTTGTGGGAGATGGGTGTGATGGGTGGGAAGGAGGAGGTGGTTGTGGGAGATGGGTGGGAAGGAGGAGGTGGTTGTGGGAGATGGGTGGAAGGAGGAGGTGGTTGTGGGAGATGGGTGGAAGGAGGAGGTGGTTGTGGGAGATGGGTAGGAAGGAGGAGGTGGTTGTGGGTGATGGGTGTGATGGGTGGGAAGGAGGAGGTGGTTGTGGGAGATGGGTGTGATGGGTGAGAAGGAGGAGGTGGTTGTGGGAGATGGGTGTGATGGGTGAGAAGGAGGAGGTGGTTGTGGGAGATGGGTAGGAAGGAGGAGGTGGTTGTGGGAGATGGGTGTGATGGGTAGGAAGGAGGAGGTGGTTGTGGGAGATGGGTGTGATGGGTGAGAAGGAGGAGGTGGTTGTGGGAGATGGGTGTGATGGGTGAGAAGGAGGAGGTGGTTGTGGGAGATGGGTGTGATGGGTGAGAAGGAGGAGGTGGTTGTGGGAGATGGGTAGGAAGGAGGAGGTGGTTGTGGGAGATGGGTGTGATGGGTAGGAAGGAGGAGGTGGTTGTGGGTGATGGGTGTGATGGGTGAGAAGGAGGAGGTGGTTGTGGGGGATGGGTGTGATGGGTGAGAAGGAGGAGGTGGTTGTGGGAGATGGGTGTGATGGGTGAGAAGGAGGAGGTGGTTGTGGGAGATGGGTAGGAAGGAGGAGGTGGTTGTGGGTGATGGGTGTGATGGGTGAGAAGGAGGAGGTGGTTGTGGGAGATGGGTAGGAAGGAGGAGGTGGTTGTGGGAGATGGGTGTGATGGGTAGGAAGGAGGAGGTGGTTGTGGGAGATGGGTGGGAAGGAGGAGGTGGTTGTGGGGGATGGGTGTGATGGGTGAGAAAGAGGAGGTGGTTGTGGGAGATGAATGTGATGGGTGAGAAGGAGGAGGTGGTTGTGGGTGATGGGTGTGATGGGTGGAAGGAGGAGGTGGTTGCGGGTGATGGGTGTGATGGGTGGAAGGAGGAGGTGGTTGTGGGAGATGGGTGTGATGGGTGGGAAGGAGGAGGTGGTTGTGGGTGATGGGTGTGATGGGTGGAAGGAGGAGGTGGTTGTGGGAGATGGGTGTGATGGGTGGGAAGGAGGAGGTGGTTGTGGGAGATGGGTGTGATGGGTGGGAAGGAGGAGGTGGTTGTGGGAGATGGGTGTGATGGGTGAGAAGGAGGAGGTGGTTGTGGGAGATGGGTGTGATGGGTGAGAAGGAGGAGGTGGTTGTGGGTGAGTGGGTTCGTTTGAGAATGCATTTGTGGGTGATGGTTTCTCAATGGTGGAAAGTAAAGATTCGTAATGGTGGGCAAGAAGGGGGTTGTCTCGAAGGAAGAGAGTTTGTTGGAAATAGAGTGTTGCTTCGAAGGAAGAAGGGTGGCTGGAGGGTTATGAGAGGCTGACTGTGTGTGACAGACTGATCTATTTGACATGATTGCTGTCGTGGCAGTTTTATCGAAGAAATTCATATCATTGTCATTTGATTTGGAAATTTTGTAGCGTAAAAAACGCAAAACCACAACAAAAAACATGAATAGTAAAAACAAAGAAATAATAACGAAACAAAAAAAAGAACAATAACAAGTTCATGGCTTTGCGGCAGTCCTAATCTTTTCTGTCTCTCGTTGTGCATCATCTCAGCTACCTGGAGGAGAAAGAGAAAGAAAAGAATAATAAAGAAGAAGAAGAAGAGGAGGAGGAGGAGGAGGAGGAGGAGGAGGAGGAAGAGGAGGAAGGGGAGGAGGAGGTGGAGGAAGAAGAGGAAGAGGAGAAGGAGGAGGAGGAGGAGGAGGAAGAGGAGGAGGAAGAGGAGAAAGAGGAGGAGGAAGATGAGGAGGAGGGGGAAGAGGAAGAGGAGGAGGAGGAGGAAGGGGAGAAGGAGGAGGAGGAAGAGGAAAAGGAAGAGGAGGAGGAGGAGGAGGAGGAGGAGGAGGAGGAGGAGGAGGAGGAGGAGGAGGAGGAAAGAGAGAAGGAGAAAGAGGAGGAGGAGGAGGAGGAGGAGGAGGAGGAGAAGGAGGAGGAGGAGGAGGAGGAGGAGGAAGGGGAGGAGGAGGAGGAGGAGGAGGAGGAGGAGGAGGAGGAGGAAGAAGAGGGGGAGGAAGAGGAGGAGGAGGAAGGGGAGGAGGAGGAAAAGGAGAAGGAGGAGAAGGAAGAGGAGGAGGAAGAAAAGAAAGAGGAAGAGGGGGAGGAAGAAAAGAAGGAGGAAAAGGAGGAGGAGGAGGAGGAGGAGGAGGAGGAAGAGAAAAAGGAGGAGAAGAAGAGGAGGAAGAGGAGGAAGGGGAGGATAAGGAAGAGGAGAAAACGAAGGAAGAGGAGGAAGAAAGAGAAGAGGAAGAGAAAGAAGAGGAAAAGGAAGAAGAGGAAGAGGAAGAGAAGGAAGAGAAAGAGAAGGAGGAAGAAGAGTAGGTGGAGAAAAGGGAGAAGAAGGGAGAAGAAAAGGAGGAGAAGGAGGAAGAGATGGAAGAAGAGAAGGTGAAAAAAGAGGAAAAAGAAAAGAAAAAAAAAGTAGAGAAGGGGAGGGATGAGGAGGAGGAGGAGGAGGAGGAAGAGGAGGAGGAGGAGGAGGAGGAGGAAGAAAAGGAGAAGGATGAGGAGGAAGAAGAGGAGAAGGAGAAGGATGAAAAAAAGAAGGAGAAGGATGGGAGGAGGAGAAGGAGGAAGAGGAGGAGGAGAAGGAGAAGGATGAAGAGGAGGAAGAAGAGAAGGAGAAGGAGAAGGAGAAGGATGAGGAGAAAGAGGAGGAGGAGGAGGAGGAGGAGGAAGAGGAGGAGGAGGAGGAGGAGGAGGAGGAGGAGGAGGAGGAGGAGGAGGAAGAAAAGGAGAAGGATGAGGAGGAAGAAGAGGAGAAGGAGAAGGATGAAAAAGAGAAGGAAAAGGATGGGAGGAGGAGAAGGAGGAAGAGGAGGAGGAGAAGGAGAAGGATGAAGAAGAGGAAGAAGAGAAGGAGAAGGAGAAGGAGAAGGATGAGGAGAAAGAGGAGGAGGAGGAGGAGGAGGAGGAAGAGGAGGAGGAGGAGGGGGAGGAGGATGAGGAAGAGGAGGAGGAAGATGAGGAGGAGGATGAGGAAGAAGAGGAGGAGAAGGAGAAGGATGAAAAAGAGAAGGAGAAGGATGGGGAGGAGGAGAAGGAAGAAAAGGAGGAGGAGAAGGAGAAGGATGAAGAGGAGGAAGAAGAGAAGGAGAAGGAGGAGAAGGATGAGGAGAAAGAGAAGGAGGAAGAGGAGGAGGGGGAGGAAGAAGAGGAGGAAAAGGAGGAGGAGGAGGAGGAGAAGGATGAGGAGGAGAAGGAGAAGGATGAAGAGGAGAAGGAGAAAGATGAGGAGGAGAAGAAGGATGAGGAGGAAGAAGAGGAGGAGAAGGAGAAGGATGAGGAGGAAGAGGAGGAGAAGGATGAGGAGGAGGAGGAGGAGGAGGAGGAGGAGGAGGAGGAGGAGGAGGAGGAGGAGGAGGAGGAGGAGAAGGAGGAGGAGGAGGAGGAGGAAGAGGAGGAGGAGAAGGATGAGGAGGAGAAGGATGAGGAGGAGAAGGAGAAGGATGAGGAGGAAGAGGAGGAGAAGGAGAAGGATGAGGAGGAGAAGAAGGATGAAGAGGAAGAGGAGGAGAAGGAGAAGGATGAAGAGGAGGAGAAGAAGGATGAGAAGAAGAAGGAGAAGGATGAGGAGGAGGAGAAGAAGGATGAGAAGAAGGAGAAGGATGAGGAGGAAGAGGAGGAGAAGGAGAAGGATGAGGAGGAAGAGGAGGAGAAGGAGAAGGAGAAGGAGAAGGATGAAGAGAAAGAGAAGAATGAGGAGGAGGAGGAGGAGGAGGAGGAGGAGAAGGAGAAGGGAGAGGAAGAGAAGGAGAAGAATGAGGAGGAAGAGGAGAAAGAGGAGGAGAAGTAGAAAAAGGAAAAGGATAAAGAAAAAAGCAAGAAAAAATAGTCAACAAAAATTAAATAAAAGATCATATTGAAAATTATTTACAAAAAAAAAACTTAGTACTTTGGCTTGTGACTCATTGTCGAGGTCTGTGATTGGTCGGCTGTTGTCAATCTTCCTGATACTGATCTTGGGCTCAGCCAATAAGAGCGCATCCCACCACCTCTCTTGTATCTTCTCCATGCTTATCTGACATTGTTGGTGGGTATATTTGTAAGGATGTGTTTATATGCGTCGTTGTTGCTATGTATGTATGTTTGTGTATTTGGTTGTGTTGTTGTGGCAAAGTTGAGAATGTGAAGCTGCTAGATATAAAAGAAACGTACAAAAAAGCGCCATTTATGACAACATAAACATGAAAAAACATACAAAACCAACAACAAGCAATCACAACACCAACACGAATAACATACAACAGCACAACAACAAAACCAAAATGCAACAGCAACAACAACACCAACGACAAAGCCAACATGCACAAGCAATCCAGGCTCCAGACTCCAAGTGACTTGATCCGTATGTATGGGCCAACACAGGCCATCATCAACCACTACCACCTTCTTCCCTCCTCCCCCCTCCTTTCCCTCATGAGACACCATCACGTGTTGCTTCTCCACCACCACCTTCACTTGCTTGCCCTTCCTTACGTGGCTTGGAACCTAAGTGGTGTTGTTGTTGTGGTGCTGATGGTACTGTTGTGGTTGTTGTGGTGTTGATAGTGAGGTTGTTGTTGTTGTGGTGATAGTGGTTATGACGTTGTTGATGTTGCGGTGTTGCTTGTTGTGTAAGCGTCGTTGTAAAGTTAAGTGGTTGCATTTTTCTAATGACCAATTTACCCAATCACACAACCACAACTTACTTCCACAAGCAACTCCACCTCCACCCAGCCATCCCATACACCCACCCCTAACAGAACATCTTAATCCACCCAAACACTCAAATGCCAATTTCACCCACCCATGCTCACACCACCCACCACCTTGACATACACATCCAGGTCGGTGATAGACTGGGACCAGGAATAGGAAACTCTCATGGCTCCATTGTACGACTCCGCCCTCGCCTGAAAATCCTTCTGTAGTCTGCAGAAAGGTGTTTGAGGAGGGAGCGGAGGGTGAATGAAGAAGAAAAAAAAAAGAAGAGATCGATGGAAAGAAGGAGAATGAAAGAATTGATGAAAGCAAGAGAGAATGGAAATGAGAAAAAAAAAGGGCTGGTGGAGGAGGAGGAGGGATGAAAGGAAAGGAAGTGTGTGTTAGAAAAATAAAAGAAAGGGTGAAAGAGAAATAAAAAGGAGATGAAAGAGAGTGATGGAAAAAAGAAGAATGAAAAAAATGAGTGAAAGTGGAGAAGAAAGGAAGAAAGGGATGAGTGGTGGACAACAAAACAGGTAGCTTTCCCGAACCTTTCAACGGATTAAGACCACGAGTGTGGAGACAATAAAAATTCAACTATAATTAATCAATTAATTTATTGAATAATTATAATTATAAATATAAGTTTACTTTTCAAGTTCAGGATCATCATCAGGGTTGTATGGTTTTGATGATGGGGTGGAAGATGATGATGATGATGATGATGATGGGGTGGAAGATGATGATGATGATAACGATGGGGTGGAAGATGATGATGATGATGTTTCAATTGCTGATGTCGTTGTTGTTATATTAATTGTTGATGTTGAAAAAAAAGGCAATGGTTTTGTTGTTGCAATGGTTGAAGTTGCCAATGTTGCTGTTGCAGATGAAACTTGACAGGTTGCTTGTGGTGGTTGGAGTTGCGTGTGTTGCACAAATGATGTTGTTGGCTGTTGCGTAACATGAGCAACTGCTGCCTCAGTTGTAGTTGTATCCGTTGTTTTTGGTTGTTGTATAGAAGTCAAACTAGAAGGTGTTTTAGAAGCAGAAGTATTATCAGTGATACTTCTACTGGTTGTAGTAATAGTGGGAGAGATGGAGGAAGAAGTAGGTGTCAAAGTATAAGTAGAGTTTTTACTGAAAGAATCATTAACACTAATGGCAGAAGTAGCAGTAGTTTCATTGACAGGCTGCTCCACAACTTCTGCTTCTTTTTTCAGTTTTTCTTTGAAATAATTTTTTTAGATGAAATTAATTAATTAATTAATCAAAATGATCAAAGTCACTTTTTAATTGACAAGCAAATGACTTAATTGAATTTACGTTTTGACAAAAAATTTGACAACTACCTTGGTACTCTTTCTTGAGTTTCTCATTCCTCACTGCTGCTACTGCTTCGTACTTTCTAAATGCCTGCAAGATGGAAAATATTCTTCTTAAGTGATTAATTAATTCAAAAGTTTACAAATTGAACTACTGAGTCGATACCCGACTGTGAACAATTATTTTTTTAATTGATTAACTAGTCATAAAACAAAATACGAACAGAGAGAACAAGTTTTTTTGATATTCCAGGCATGAATCCATAGTTATCTTTAGGGTGCAGCATGTGCCGAAAAAAGTCGGTTCTGAAAAAATAATCAAAATAATTAATTCGAGACATCTTTTTGAGTGGCCTTGAAATTCTACGGGGTTAATGTCATTATAATAATATTCGTGTTTGTATTGTATTGTATTGTATCTTTATTATTCAATTTGAGATATCAATGTCATCAACCTTACTTTCTGAACAAGAATGAAAAGATAATGTCCAGAAAGTTCGTGATTTGTCCCTCGTTTTGTAATATTCCCAGTAGAGCATTGTCGTAATAATCAATTTTAGACATGTTTGAAACTTTCAAGGCTTTGCAAAAAGCACCAGTTCTAGAATATACAGAGGCCAACAGATTTTCGAAATACTGAACGCTAGGAACCTTACCCGAAGTAAATTTTTAACGGGTTTTTTTAAAATTGTTAAATAAAAAAAGTTGTTTAACATTTTCTTTTCAGTTACCATATTCAATTTTTTCAATAATTTTTTAAAATAAATTTATTATTTGTTTTTTGGTATTTAAAAATATCTAAAACAAGCGGCATTTCGATTTGAAGTTTTTACTTGCTTCTCTGAGCTGCTTACTAAGTATTTAACTACATTTAAGAAATTTTGAGTTAAAAAGTTTAATATTTTTAAATGGAAGAAATTCAACAGTTTCCTGCTAAAAAGCGCATACATGAATTGAATAAAGAAAACGATTGCTTTTTGACTCCGTCAAACAAGAGTAAGTTTTCCATAATGGCCCAATGATAAAATTTATAAAAACTTACGCTTCAGGTTTATATGTGATTTTTTTGAAAGTTTTCAAAATAGTGAATATAATATAATATCGGTAAATATATATATCAATATTATTAACCTATTATGCCTTTTTTTCGTTTAAACCATCCACTACCGCACCCAACATTTGGCAGTTTCTAGCGTTATTCCAGTGAAGCGTTTGAGAGCTTGCGACGTTCACACCGACACCCCTGCCTTGCCCGGCATCAAGTCACGCATCAGTGCACTCATCCAATCCACCGAGAATGATAAGTGTGCAAAACACCAACAACTTAATGATGCATTTAACAAACAACATAATGATAATGTCACCACTAGACAAAAACACAATGACCTACCTCAAAGGAAGCAGACAGGAGAAGAGTTTGGTCAATTCAGAGAGTCTGTGATATTACGAGTTTCAAAATGGCAGAATAATATAAATAACAATGTGAATAATAATATTAATAATGTTAACAGTAATATAAATAACGTTATCCAGAAAATTGTAAATAAATCTAGTATTAATAAAATTACTTATAATAATAGTTGTAATACACCTAATAAGAATCTATATTCTTTGGTGAAAAAGATGGAAGAAGGTGTGGGAGGAAATGGAAGTGAAATTTTAAAAAAAGATTCAGATAATAAAACTTATTTAAAAAATGATAATGATGATAATAAAGAGGAGGAAGCTTATGGTGATGGTGATGATGATGATGATGATGATGATGATGGTGATGATGATGATGATGATGATGGTGATGATGATGATGATGATGATGATGATGATGATGATGGTGATGATGATGACATGAATAATGGTGATCCTAAAGTTAAAAAAGATGATGATACTAAGTTTAGTAATAATAATTATAATAGTAATAATAATAATAATACGAATAAGGCTAACAATATTAATGTTGGTGTTGATAACTACAGAAACTCGCTTAACACCCTCAAAAAGGTTTTATTTGTTAATAAGGTTGGTGATAAGGATGATAAAGGAAGTGTGAAAAATAATAAAGGAGGCAAAAATGGTGAGAGAGTTGAGGTTGGTGGTGATGATGATGCTGATGAAATGAAGGACAACAGTGGTAATAGAAGAGAGATTGGCTTAGATAACAATTATGGTAATGATGATGATGATGATGATGATGATGATGATGATGATGATGATGATGATGATGATGATGATGATGATGATGATGATGATGATGATGATGATGATGAAAATGGTGGTGATCGGAATGGTGATGCTGATGATAATGGTAAGGGTGGTTATAATGATGCTGGTGCTGATAATAATGATAATGTCATCAATAATAATAATGATAATAATGGTGATGACATTGACTATGATAATGATGATGATGATGGTGGTGGTGATATTGACTATGATAATGATGATGGTGGTGGTGGTGGTGGAAGCATGCGGCTGGAGGGCTTTGTGGAGATTTGCAACCAAGCATATAACAGCTTCTCTGCTGATGAGTCATTCGAAGAGTCTTCAGTCGCCATGACAACCAATCATAATATTGGTTTTAAAAATAACACTAATGCTATTATTTATACTACTACTAATAATAATAATAGTAATAGTAATAATAATAGTAATAATAATAATAATAATAATAATAATAATAATGATTATGATAAAATTTCTAATTATAATGAAACATCTTCTATTACCGAAACATATCCATCAACGACCAAGGATATAAATAAAACTACGGTAGCCAATGAAAATGCAGCAATGGCAACAGCCAATGAAAATGCAGCAATGGCAACAGCCAATGAAAATGAAGAAACAGTGATGATGAGAGAAGTTTGTGGGGCACTTTGGATGACGTAATGTTTTGATTTCTTATGGCATCATTGATTTTCAAGTCATTAGTAGGCATTTAAGTGTTGGTAAGTACTGTTGCTATACGATGCAACAACGCCAAAGTAACAATAGTCATAAAAACATGTCACAAAACCTCAACAACAGCAATAATGAACAAAAACGTCACAAAAACAAACCACCACATCAACGAGAGTATCACAACATTAACCAAAATTACAACAACAACACAACCTCACTACACCAACAACAACAACTCAACCTCACTACACCAACAACAACAACACAACCTCACCACACCAACAACAACAACACAAACTCACTACACCAACAACAACAACTCAACCTCACTACACCAACAACAACATCTCAACCTCACTACACCAACAACAACAACTCAACCTCACTACACCAACAACAACAACTCAACCTCACTACACCAACAACAACATCTCAACCTCACTACACCAACAACAACAACTCAACCTCACTACACCAACAACAACGACTCAAATTCACTACACCAACAATGACAACACAACCTCACCACACCAACAATGACAACACAACCTCACTACACCAACAACAACGACACAACCTCACTACACCACCAACAACAACACAACCTCACTACACCACCAACAACAACACAACCTCACTACACCACCAACAACAACACAACCTCACTACACCAACAACAACGACACCACCATAGCCTGGATCTACGAAGGTGCAAAGGGGGCTTGGGTGTGAGGAGGAGGAGCAAGGAGGGGGCAAGGCTCAACAAATCAAGGTTTTTTGCTACTATTACTATTGCCACTAATAATAGTAATAATAATACTGATAGAAATAATAATAATAATAATAATAATAATAATAATAATAATAATAATAATAATAATAATAATAATAATAATAATATCACCCCCATACAGAGGTTATCAAGTCAACAGGAGCAGAAAGAGGCTGTGTTGAGGCAAGCCAAAAATGCCCTGAAGCTCTTCCATGAGGTTGTTGTTGTTTTTGTTGTTGTTGTTGTTTTTGTTGATATTGTTGATATTTCAGTTGTTTTTGTTGATGTTGTTGTTGTTGATATTTCAGTTGTTTTTGTTGATGTTGTTGATATTTCAGTTGTTTTTGTTGATGTTGTTGTTGTTGATATTTCAGTTGTTTTTGTTGATATTGTTGATATTTCAGTTGTTTTTGTTGATGTTGTTGATATTTCAGTTGTTTTTGTTGATGTTTTTGTTGATATTTCAGTTGTTTTTGTTGAAGTTGTTGTTGATATTTCAGTTGTTTTTGTTGATGTTTTTGTTGATATTTCAGTTGTTTTTGTTGAAGTTGTTGTTGATATTTCAGTTGTTTTTGTTGATATTTCAGTTGTTTTTGTTGATGTTGTTGATATTTCAGTTGTTTTTGTTGATGTTGTTGTTGATATTTCAGTTGTTTTTGTTGATGTTGTTGATATTTCAGTTGTTTTTTCGATGTTGTTGATATTTCAGTTGTTTTTGTGGATGTTATTGTTGTTTTTGTGGATGTTGTTGTTGTTTTTGTGGATGTTGTTATTGTTTTTGTGGATGTTGTTGTTGTTCTTGTGGATGTTGTTATTGTTTTTGTGGATGTTGTTGTTGTTCTTGTGGATGTTGTTGTTGTTCTTGTGGATGTTGTTGTTGTTTTTGTGGATGTTGTTGTTGATATTTCAGTTTTTTTTGTGGATGTTGTTGTTGTTTTTGTGGATGTTGTTATTGTTTTTGTGGATGTTGTTGTTGTTCTTGTGGATGTTGTTGTTGTTCTTGTGGATGTTGTTGTTGTTCTTGTGGATGTTGTTATTGTTTTTGTGGATGTTGTTGTTGTTCTTGTGGATGTTGTTGTTGTTTTTGTGGATGTTGTTATTGTTTTTGTGGATGTTGTTGTTGTTCTTGTGGATGTTGTTGTTTTTGTGGATGTTGTTGTTGTTTTTGTGGATGTTGTTGTTGTTTTTGTGGATTTTGTTGTTGTTCTTGTGGATGTTGTTATTGTTTTTGTGGATGTTGTTGTTGTTCTTGTGGATGTTGTTGTTGTTCTTGTGGATGTTGTTGTTGTTGTGGATGTTGTTGTTGTTTTTGTGGATGTTATTGTTTTTGTGGATGTTGTTGTTGTTTTTGTGGATGTTGTTGTTGTTCTTGTGGATGTTTTTGTTGTTTTTGTGGATGTTGTTGTTTTTGTGGATGTTGTTGTTGTTGTTGTGGATGTTGTTGTTGTTCTTGTGGATGTTGTTGTTGTTTTTGTGGATTTTGTTGTTGTTTTTGTGGATGTTGTTGTTGTTCTTGTGGATGTTGTTGTTGTTCTTGTGGATGTTGTTGTTGTTCTTGTGGATGTTGTTGTTGTTCTTGTGGATGTTGTTGTTTTTGTGGATGTTATTGTTGTTGTTGTGGATGTTGTTGTTGTTCTTGTGGATGTTGTTGTTGTTTTTGTGGATGTTGTTGTTTTTGTGGATGTTGTTGTTGTTGTTGTGGATGTTGTTGTTGTTCTTGTGGATGTTGTTGTTGTTTTTGTGGATTTTGTTGTTGTTTTTGTGGATGTTGTTGTTGTTCTTGTGGATGTTGTTGTTGTTCTTGTGGATGTTGTTGTTGTTCTTGTGGATGTTGTTGTTGTTCTTGTGGATGTTGTTATTGTTTTTGTGGATGTTGTTGTTGTTCTTGTGGATGTTGTTATTGTTCTTGTGGATGTTGTATTACTGCTGACGGCGAGACAGACAAATACACAACCTAGCAAAATATCCACAAAGTTTCAACAAAACCACAACAACAACAACAACATCCACAAGAACAACAACAACATCCACAACAGAACCACAACAAAAAAAATTTCCACAAAAACAGAACCACAAAATCAATAACAACAACATCCACAACAGAACTACAACAATTACAACAACAACATCCACAACAGAACCACAACAATTACAACAACATCCACAACAAAACTACTACAATAACAACAACAACCTCCACAACAGAACCACAACAATTACAACAACAACACGGAAGACAACGACAGAGCATTTGTTGACTGCCATCGGCTCATCCTCATCTCCAGTCCGTCATCCTCCTATTTATTCATCTATCATTTTTTTCATTCATCCATCCATCCGTCCATTTATCCCTTCATCCATCCATCCGTCCATTTATCCCTTCATCCATCCATCCGTCCATTTATCCCTTCATCCATCCGTCCGTCCATTTATCCCTTCATCCATCCATCCGTCCATTTATCCCTCCATCCATCCATCCGTCCATTTATCCCTTCATTCATCCATCCGTCCATTTATCCATTCATCCATCCATCCGTCCATTTATCCCTTCATCCATCCATCCGTCCATTTGTCCCTTCATCCATCCATCCGTCCATTTATCCCTTCATCCATCCATCCGTCCATTTATCCCTTCATCCATCCATCCGTCCATTTATCCCTTCATCCATCCATCCGTCCATTTATTCCTTCATCCATCCATCCATCCATTCATCCCTTCATCCATCCATCCGTCCATTTATCCCTTCATCCATCCATCCGTCCATTTATCCCTTCATCCATCCATCCGTCCATTCATCCCTTCATTCATCCATCCGTCCATTCATCCCTTCATCCATCCATCCGTCCATTTATCCCTTCATCCATCCATCCGTCCATTTATTCCTTCATCCATCCGTCCGTCCATTTATCCCTTCATCCATCCATCCGTCCATTCATCCCTCCATCCATCCATCCGTCCATTTATCCCTTCATCCATCCATCCGTCCATTTATCCCTCCATCCATCCATCCGTCCTTTCATCCCTTCATCCATCCGTCCGTCCATTTATCCCTTCATCCATCCGTCCGTCCATTTATCCCTTCATCCATCCATCCGTCCATTTATCCCTTCATCCATCCATCCGTCCATTTATCCCTTCATCCATCCGTCCGTCCATTTATCCCTTCATCCATCCATCCATCCATTTATCCCTTCATTCATCCATCCGTCCATTTATCCCTTCATCCATTCATCCATCCATCCATCCCTTCATCCATCCATCCGTCCATTCATCCCTTCATCCATCCATCTTTTCCTTCAACTATCTCTCCATTCATTTATTTCCTACCATTCCATCAAATATTCTCACTCAAGATCAAAATATGAATTCACAGTACCGCCATCCTTCTATTTTTTGCCGTTTTCTTTTCCAATCAACAATTTTTTTCGAGTTTATTAGCTTTTTCTCTCTTCTTTTCTTCTCTTCTTTCCATCTCCTCCTCTCCACCTCTCTTGCTTCCATCTCCTCCTCTCCACCTCTCTTGTTTCCATCTCCTCCTCTCCACCTCTCTTGTTTCCATCTCCTCCTCTCCACCTCTCTTGTTCCATCTCCTCCTCTCCACCTCTCTTGCTTCCATCTCCTCCTCTCCACCTCTCTTGTTTCCATCTCCTCCTCTCCACCTCTCTCGTTTCCATCTCCTCCTCTCCACCTCTCTTGTTTCCATCTCCTCCTCTCCACCTCTCTTGTTTCCATCTCCTCCTCTCCACCTCTCTCGTTTCCATCTCCTCCTCTCCACCTCTCTTGCTTCCATCTCCTCCTCTCCATCTCTCTTGTTTCCATCTCCTCCTCTCCACCTCTCTTGTTCCATCTCCTCCTCTCCACCTCTCTTGTTTCCATCTCCTCCTCTCCACCTCTCTTGTTTCCATCTCCTCCTCTCCACCTCTCTTGCTTCCATCTCCTCCTCTCCACCTCTCTTGTTTCCATCTCCTCCTCTCCACCTCTCTTGTTTCCATCTCCTCCTCTCCACCTCTCTTGTTTCCATCTCCTCCTCTCCACCTCTCTTGTTTCCATCTCCTCCTCTCCACCTCTCTTGTTTCCATCTCCTCCTCTCCACCTCTCTTGCTTCCATCTCCTCCTCTCCACCTCTCTTGTTTCCATCTCCTCCTCTCCACCTCTCTTGTTTCCATCTCCTCCTCTCCACCTCTCTTGTTCCATCTCCTCCTCTCCACCTCTCTTGTTTCCATCTCCTCCTCTCCACCTCTCTTGTTTCCATCTCCTCTCCACCTCTCTTGTTTCCATCTCCTCCTCTCCACCTCTCTTGTTTCCATCTCCTCCTCTCCTCCTCTCTTGTTTCCATCTCCTCCTCTCCACCTCTCTTGTTTCCATCTCCTCCTCTCCACCTCTCTTGTTTCCATCTCCTCCTCTCCACCTCTCTTGTTTCCATCTCCTCCTCTCCACCTCTCTTGTTTCCATCTCCTCCTCTCCACCTCTCTTGTTTCCATCTCCTCCTCTCCACCTCTCTTGTTTCCATCTCCTCCTCTCCACCCCTCTTGCTTCCATCTCCTCCTCTCCACCTCTCTTGTTCCCATCTCCTCCTCTCCACCTCTCTTGTTCCCATCTCCTCCTCTCCACCTCTCTTGTTCCCATCTCCTCCTCTCCATCTCTCTTGTTTCCATCTCCTCCTCTCCACCTCTCTTGTTCCATCTCCTCCTCTCCACCTCTCTTGTTTCCATCTCCTCCTCTCCACCTCTCTTGCTTCCATCTCCTCCTCTCCACCTCTCTTGTTTCCATCTCCTCTCCACCTCTCTTGTTCCATCTCCTCCTCTCCACCTCTCTTCTTTCCATCTCCTCCTCTCCACCTCTCTTGTTTCCATTTATTCTTTTTCTTTTCTTCTTTTTTTCACCCCTTCCTTCGTTCCACTCCACCTCACAGAAATGGAGATTGACTTTCACCAAAAGAAACTCAAGGACGTTCGCTCATCTTTGTCGTCTTCTTCCTCATTCGAACAACCCTCCGATTGGTCCGTGTGTGGCCCAGATTCCACCAATAGCACCACAGCAACCTTCCGCATCGACCAATTAGAATTGCCGCTCCATTCTGAACTCATTAACCACCAGGGTATGCATATTTTATCTGAGTTTTTAATTTGTCCATTCCAATTAAATAAATATCCTAATAATAATACTATTATTTTCACCTAAATTAATTTTTTCTAATTTTACACCAAAAACCTTTTACAACCTCTCTGCCAACAAACCCTCCTTCCTCATCAAACCCCACCCCCCTTCCCGCATTCAAACCCCACCCCCCTTCCCGCATTCAAACCCCACAGCCTCCAGTCTTGAGCATCACTTCGTAATAGCTCTTTCCTGTCGCCATCAAATCTTCTTCTCTCCCCTTCTCACCGTTGCCAAGGGAGACGCAAGCTTGCTACTGATTGGTCCGTTTGTGTTTGAAAACCTCCAATCAGGATCCACACTCAAGTTTGAAGTTTACAGCATGGTTAGATGCCGCTTTTTCCATCATCATCATCATCATCATCATCATCATCATCATCATCATCATCACCATCATCATCATCATCATCGCCATTCTCCAGTCAATCAACAGCAGCAAGGACAGCAGCAACAACAACAGGCGCTCCTCATTTGTGGACTACTTGGTCACGCCCCTTCGAAGACTCCTCCCCTCGAAGAAGTCCGAGCGCCTTTCAAGGTTTCTCCTCCTTCGCTTGCTTTGGCGTTTCATAAAATAATAATAATAAATCAGTTTTTTAAATTAATCATTGGCGTCTATTGTCATTACTACTTTTATTATTATTATGTCACCATCATTCTTTATTTTATTATTATTATTATTATTATTATTATGTCACCATCATTCTTTATTTTATTATTATTATTATTATTATTATTATGTCACCCTCATTCTTTATTTTATTATTATTATTATTATTATTATTATTATGTCACCATCATTCTTTATTTTATTATTATTATTATTATTATTATTATGTCACCATCATTCTTTATTTTATTATTATTATTATTATGTCACCATCATTCTTTGTTTTATTATTATTATTATTATTATTATGTCACCATCATTCTTTATTTTATTATTATTATTATTATTATTATGTCACCATCATTCTTTATTTTATTATTATTATTATTATTATTATGTCACCATCATTCTTTGTTTTATTATTATTATTATTATTATTATTATGTCACCATCATTCTTTATTTTATTATTATTATTATTATGTCACCATTATTCTTTATTTTATTATTATTATTATTATGTCACCATCATTCTTTGTTTTATTATTATTATTATTATTATTATTATGTCACCATCATTCTTTATTTTATTATTATTATTATTATTATTATTATGTCACCATCATTCTTTATTTTATTATTATTATTATTATTATTATTATGTCACCATTATTCTTTATTTTATTATTATTATTATTATGTCACCATCATTCTTTATTTTATTATTATTATTATTATTATTATTATTATGTCACCATCATTCTTTATTTTATTATTATTATTATTATGTCACCATCATTCTTTATTTTATTATTATTATTATTATTATTATTATGTCACCATCATTCTTTTATTTATTATTATTATTATTATTATTATTATGTCACCATCATTCTTTATTTTATTATTATTATTATTATTATTATTATGTCACCATCATTCTTTATTTTATTATTATTATTATTATTATTATTATGTCACCATCATTCTTTATTTTATTATTATTATTATTATTATTATTATGTCACCATTATTCTTTATTTTATTATTATTATTATTATTATTATGTCACCATCATTCTTTATTTTATTATTATTATTATTATGTCACCATCATTCTTTATTTTATTATTATTATTATTATTATTATTATGTCACCATCATTCTTTATTTTATTATTATTATTATTATGTCACCATCATTCTTTATTTTATTATTATTATTATTATTATTATTATTATGTCACCATCATTCTTTATTTTATTATTATTATTATTATTATTATTATGTCACCATCATTCTTTATTTTATTATTATTATTATTATTATTATTATGTCACCATCATTCTTTATTTTATTATTATTATTATTATTATTATTATGTCACCATCATTCTTTATTTTATTATTATTATTATTATTATTATTATGTCACCATCATTCTTTATTTTATTATTATTATTATTATTATTATTATGTCACCATCATTCTTTATTTTATTATTATTATTATTATTATGTCACCATCATTCTTTATATTATTATTATTATTATTATTATGTCACCATCATTCTTTATTTTATTATTATTATTATTATTATTATGTCACCATCATTCTTTATTTTATTATTATTATTATTATGTCACCATCATTCTTTATTTTATTATTATTATTATTATTATTATTATGTCACCATCATTCTTTGTTTTATTATTATTATTATTATTATTATTATGTCACCATCATTCTTTATTTTATTATTATTATTATTATTATTATTATGTCACCATCATTCTTTATTTTATTATTATTATTATTATTATTATTATGTCACCATCATTCTTTGTTTTATTATTATTATTATTATTATTATTATTATGTCACCATCATTCTTTATTTTATTATTATTATTATTATGTCACCATCATTCTTTATTTTATTATTATTATTATTATTATTATTATGTCACCATCATTCTTTATTTTATTATTATTATTATTATGTCACCATCATTCTTTATTTTATTATTATTATTATTATGTCACCATCATTCTTTGTTTTATTATTATTATTATTATGTCACCATCATTCTTTATTTTATTATTATTATTATTATGTCACCATCATTCTTTATTTCATTATTATTATTATTATTATTATTATGTCACCATCATTCTTTGTTTTATTATTATTATTATTATTATTATTATGTCACCATCATTCTTTATTTTATTATTATTATTATTATTATTATTATGTCACCATCATTCTTTGTTTTATTATTATTATTATTATTATTATTATGTCACCATCATTCTTTGTTTTATTATTATTATTATTATTATTATTATGTCACCATCATTCTTTATTTTATTATTATTATTATTATGTCACCATCATTCTTTGTTTTATTATTATTATTATTATTATTATTATGTCACCATCATTCTTTGTTTTATTATTATTATTATTATGTCACCATCATTCTTTATTTTATTATTATTATTATTATGTCACCATCATTCTTTGTTTTATTATTATTATTATTATTATTATTATGTCACCATCATTCTTTGTTTTATTATTATTATTATTATTATTATTATGTCACCATCATTCTTTATTTTATTATTATTATTATTATGTCACCATCATTCTTTGTTTTATTATTATTATTATTATTATTATTATGTCACCATCATTCTTTATTTTATTATTATTATTATTATGTCACCATCATTCTTTATTTTATTATTATTATTATTATTATTATTATGTCACCATCATTCTTTGTTTTATTATTATTATTATTATTATTATTATTATGTCACCATCATTCTTTATTTTATTATTATTATTATTATTATTATGTCACCATCATTCTTTGTTTTATTATTATTATTATTATTATTATTATGTCACCATCATTCTTTGTTTTATTATTATTATTATTATTATTATTATGTCACCATCATTCTTTATTTTATTATTATTATTATTATTATTATTATGTCACCATCATTCTTTATTTTATTATTATTATTATTATTATTATTATGTCACCATCATTCTTTATTTTATTATTATTATTATTATTATTATTATTATGTCACCATCATTCTTTATTTTATTATTATTATTATTATTATTATTATGTCACCATCATTCTTTATTTTATTATTATTATTATTATTATTATTATGTCACCATCATTCTTTATTTTATTATTATTATTATTATTATTATTATGTCACCATCATTCTTTATTTTATTATTATTATTATTATTATTATTATGTCACCATCATTCTTTATTTTATTATTATTATTATTATTATTATGTCACCATCATTCTTTATTTTATTATTATTATTATTATGTCACCATCATTCTTTATTTTATTATTATTATTATTATTATTATGTCACCATCATTCTTTATTTTATTATTATTATTATTATGTCACCATCATTCTTTGTTTTATTATTATTATTATTATTATTATTATGTCACCATCATTCTTCATTTTATTATTATTATTATTATTATTATTATGTCACCATCATTCTTTATTTTATTATTATTATTATTATGTCACCATCATTCTTTATTTTATTATTATTATTATTATTATTATTATGTCACCATCATTCTTTATTTTATTATTATTATTATTATGTCACCATCATTCTTTATTTTATTATTATTATTATTATGTCACCATCATTCTTTGTTTTATTATTATTATTATTATGTCACCATCATTCTTTATTTTATTATTATTATTATTATGTCACCATCATTCTTTATTTTATTATTATTATTATTATTATTATTATGTCACCATCATTCTTTGTTTTATTATTATTATTATTATTATTATTATGTCACCATCATTCTTTATTTTATTATTATTATTATTATTATTATTATGTCACCATCATTCTTTGTTTTATTATTATTATTATTATTATTATTATGTCACCATCATTCTTTGTTTTATTATTATTATTATTATTATTATTATGTCACCATCATTCTTTATTTTATTATTATTATTATTATGTCACCATCATTCTTTGTTTTATTATTATTATTATTATTATTATTATGTCACCATCATTCTTTGTTTTATTATTATTATTATTATGTCACCATCATTCTTTATTTTATTATTATTATTATTATGTCACCATCATTCTTTGTTTTATTATTATTATTATTATTATTATTATGTCACCATCATTCTTTGTTTTATTATTATTATTATTATTATTATTATGTCACCATCATTCTTTATTTTATTATTATTATTATTATGTCACCATCATTCTTTGTTTTATTATTATTATTATTATTATTATTATGTCACCATCATTCTTTATTTTATTATTATTATTATTATGTCACCATCATTCTTTATTTTATTATTATTATTATTATTATTATTATGTCACCATCATTCTTTGTTTTATTATTATTATTATTATTATTATTATGTCACCATCATTCTTTATTTTATTATTATTATTATTATTATTATGTCACCATCATTCTTTGTTTTATTATTATTATTATTATTATTATTATGTCACCATCATTCTTTGTTTTATTATTATTATTATTATTATTATTATGTCACCATCATTCTTTATTTTATTATTATTATTATTATTATTATTATGTCACCATCATTCTTTATTTTATTATTATTATTATTATTATTATTATGTCACCATCATTCTTTATTTTATTATTATTATTATTATTATTATTATTATGTCACCATCATTCTTTATTTTATTATTATTATTATTATTATTATTATGTCACCATCATTCTTTATTTTATTATTATTATTATTATTATTATTATGTCACCATCATTCTTTATTTTATTATTATTATTATTATTATTATTATGTCACCATCATTCTTTATTTTATTATTATTATTATTATTATTATTATGTCACCATCATTCTTTATTTTATTATTATTATTATTATTATTATTATGTCACCATCATTCTTTATTTTATTATTATTATTATTATTATTATTATTATTATGTCACCATCATTCTTTGTTTTATTATTATTATTATTATTATTATTATGTCACCATCATTCTTCATTTTATTATTATTATTATTATTATTATTATGTCACCATCATTCTTTGTTTTATTATTATTATTATTATTATTATTATGTCACCATCATTCTTCATTTTATTATTATTATTATTATTATTATTATGTCACCATCATTCTTTATTTTATTATTATTATTATTATTATTATTATGTCACCATCATTCTTTGTTTTATTATTATTATTATTATTATTATTATGTCACCATCATTCTTTATTTTATTATTATTATTATTATTATTATTATGTCACCATCATTCTTTGTTTTATTATTATTATTATTATTATTATTATGTCACCATCATTCTTTGTTTTATTATTATTATTATTATTATTATTATGTCACCATCATTCTTTATTTTATTATTATTATTATTATTATTATTATTATGTCACCATCATTCTTCATTTTATTATTATTATTATTATTATTATTATGTCACCATCATTCTTTATTTTATTATTATTATTATTATTATTATTATGTCACCATCATTCTTCATTTTATTATTATTATTATTATTATTATTATGTCACCATCATTCTTTATTTTATTATTATTATTATTATTATTATGTCACCATCATTCTTTGTTTTATTATTATTATTATTATGTCACCATCATTCTTTATTTTATTATTATTATTATTATTATTATTATGTCACCATCATTCTTTATTTTATTATTATTATTATTATTATTATTATGTCACCATCATTCTTTGTTTTATTATTATTATTATTATTATTATGTCACCATCATTCTTTATTTTATTATTATTATTATTATTATTATTATGTCACCATCATTCTTTGTTTTATTATTATTATTATTATTATTATTATGTCACCATCATTCTTTATTTTATTATTATTATTATTATTATTATTATGTCACCATCATTCTTTATTTTATTATTATTATTATTATGTCACCATCATTCTTTATTTTATTATTATTATTATTATTATTATTATGTCACCATTATTCTTTATTTTATTATTATTATTATTATGTCACCATCATTCTTTATTTTATTATTATTATTATTATTATTATTATGTCACCATCATTCTTTATTTTATTATTATTATTATTATTATTATTATGTCACCATAATTCTTTATTTTATTATTATTATTATTATTATTATTATGTCACCATCATTCTTTATTTTATTATTATTATTATTATTATTATTATGTCACCATAATTCTTTATTTTATTATTATTATTATTATTATTTTTCAAGGAACTTCGCCTTCCAGCCACTCACGTCCAAGTTCGTCATTCTCGGTCTTCATGACGTCATCGTCACTACTTCATTGGTCGGTCGGGGTGCGCAAGTGCTCTTTGATCAGGTGGGCGGGGAGGGGGGGGGGGAAGGGATGGGAGTTTGCCTATTCGGGGACTGGTGGTTGGTGTTTGTTTATAAAAGTTATCACCGCCATAATCACAATCATCAACATCATCACCGCCATAATCACCATCATTATCATCATTATCAACATCATCATCCCCATCAACACCATCATCATTATCATCAACATCATCACCGCTATAATCACCATCATTAACATCAGCACCGCCATAATCACCATCATTGTCATCATTATCATTATCATCAACATCATCACCACAATCACAACCATCATCATCATCATCATCATCAACATCACCATTCCCATCACCACCATCATCATCATCATCATCATCATCATCATCATCATCATCATCATCATCATCATCATCATCATCATCATCACCATCCCCATCACCACCATCATCATTGCCATCAACATCATCACCACAATCACAACCATCATTATCATCATCATCAACATCATCACCACAATCACCACCATCATTATTATCATCATCATCAACATCATCATCCCCATCACCACCAGGTTCCACAGACGTTGAGAAAGTTGGAGGGGGTGTTGAGGATGAAGTGTTCGTTGGACGTTCGAAGTCTCATGAAGCACCGAGGCTTTCTGGTGGGTGAATGGATAGATGGAGGGATGGATGGATGGATGAATGGGTGGATGGATGGATGGATGGATTGATGAATGAATGGGTGGGTGGATGGATGGGTGGATGGATGGACAAGTGGATGGATGAATGGATGGATGGATGGATGGATGGGTAGATGGATGAATGGATGAATAGATGGATGGATGGGTGGATGGGTGGATGGATGGATGAATGGATGTATGGATGGGTGGATGGATGAATGGGTAGATGGATGAATGGGTGGATGGATGAATGGGTGGATGGATGGATGGATGGATGGATGGATGGATGAATGGATGGATGGATGGATGTGTGAATGGATGGATGAATGGATGGATGGATGGGTGGATGGATGAATGGATGAATGGATGGGTGGGTGGATGGATGAATGGGTGGATGGGTGGATGGATGGATAAGTGGATGGATGAATGGATGGATGGATGAATGGATGGATGGATGGATGGATGGATGGGTAGATGGATGAATGGATGAATAGATGGATGGATGGGTGGATGGGTGGATGGATGGATGAATGGATGTATGGATGGGTGGATGGATGAATGGGTAGATGGATGAATGGGTGGATGGATGAATGGATGGATGGATGGATGGATGAATGGATGGATGGATGGATGTGTGAATGGATGGATGAATGGATGGATGGATGGGTGGATGGATGAATGGATGAATGGATGGGTGGGTGGATGGATGAATGGGTGGATAAATGGATGGATGGATGGATGGGTGAATGGATGGATGAATGGATGGATGGGTGAATGGATGGATGAATGAATGGATTGATGGATTGATGAATGAATGGGTGGATCGATGGATGGATGGATGTATGGATGAATGGGCGGGTGGGTGGATGGATGGATGGATGGATGAATGGGTGGATGGATGGATGGATGGATGAATGGATGGATGAATGGATGGATGGATGGGTGGATGAGTGGATGGATGAATGGATGAATGGATGGATGGATGAATGGATAGATGGATGGGTGAATGGGTGGGTAGGTGGATGGATGGGTGGGTGGATGGATGGATGGATGGGTGGATGGATGGATGGATGGATGAATGGATGGATGGGTGGATGGATGGATGGATGGATGTGAAGAAGATTTGCAATTGTTTTTTATATTTTATTCGACGGTAAAAAGAATATATTTTTTTTGATAGCGATATCACCACAACGACATCTAACTCTAAGAAATATGTTACGCGTCCTATCCTTCTAGAATGTTCCAGTCCTTATATACCGGTCCTGGTCTTGATTGATTATGAGGCGTTCAACTCGTATCGATGTATTTTGTCATTGAAAACTTCCATATTATTTCTTCTTTATAATTATCATCAAGAGTCATTTCATTTTCTTTATTAATTTTTGTTGTGCAAACTTGACTGCTACATATAGATGGATGGGTGGATGGGTGGATGAGTGGATGGATGGTTGGATGAGTAGATGGATGGGTGGAAGAATGGATGGATGAGTGGATGGATGAGTGGATGGATGGATGGATGAGTGGATGGATGAGTGGATGAATGGATGGATGGATGGATGGATG
This sequence comes from Branchellion lobata, assembly GCA_947562095.1. NCBI lineage: Eukaryota > Metazoa > Annelida > Clitellata > Hirudinida > Piscicolidae > Branchellion > Branchellion lobata. The sequence continues at coordinate 650,641 of OX387253.1, read as the reverse complement.
TATAGATGGATGGATGAGTGGATGGGTGGATGGATGAGTGGATGGATAGATGGATGGGTGGATGGATGAGTGGATGGATGGATGGATGGGTGGATGGATGAGTGGATGGATGGATGGATGGATGGATGTATAGATGGATGGATGAGTGGATGGGTGGATGGATGAGTGGATGGATGGATGGATGAATGGATGGATGAGTGGATGGGTGGATGGATGGATGGATGTATAGATGGATGGATGAGTGGATGGGTGGATGGATGAGTGGATGGATGGATGGATGATGGATGGATGAGTGGATGGGTGGATGGATGAGTGGATGGATGAATGGATGGATGAGTGGATGGATGGATGGGTGGATGGATGAGTGGATGGATGGATGGATGGGTGAAAGAATGGATAGATCAATCACATTCAACATACCATCACAACCAACCACTATCAACCACCTCCACCACAGACGTTGTTCGAGGACGTGAAGGGGTTGGGGTGCTGGCAGAGGCGTTGGGTGAGTGTGGTGGGGACTAAACTGCTCTTCTGGAAGTACCCTGAAGATGAGGATGAGAAGGTGGTGTGGTGGTGGTGGTTGTTGTTGTTGTGGTGGTGGTGGTGGTGATGGTGATTATGGTTGTGGTGGTGGTGGTGATTAGGGTTGTTGTGGTGATGGTGATTATGGTTGTTGTGGTGGTGGTGGTAGTGGTGGTGGTGGTTATGGTTGTTATGATGGTGGTGGTAGTGATGGTGATTATGGTTGTTGTGGTGGTGGTGGTGGTGGTGGTGGTGGTGATGGTTGTGGTGGTGGTGGTGGTGGTGGTGATGGTGATTATGGTTGTTATGGTGGTGGTGGTGGTGATTATGGTTGTTGTGGTGGTGGTGGTGGCGGTGGTGGTGGTGGTGGTGGTGGTGGTGATCATGGTTGTTATGGTGGTGGTGGTGGTGGTGGTGGTGGTGGTGGTGGTGATGGTTGTGGTGGTGGTGGTGGTGGTGGTGATGGTGATTATGGTTGTTATGGTGGTGGTGGTGGTGATTATGGTTGTTGTGGTGGTGGTGGTGGCGGTGGTGGTGGTGGTGGTGGTGGTGGTGATCATGGTTGTTATGGTGGTGGTGGTGGTGGTGATGGTGATTATGGTTGTTATGGTGGTGGTGGTGATGGGCTTTATACAATACAGATACGAATTTTATTATGGGTGTATGAACCCCGTAAAGTTTCGAGTTGTATCAATCATGGTAGTAGTGGTTGTCATGATGGTGGTGGTGGTGGTAGTGGTTGTCATGATGGTGGTGGTGGTGGTAGTGGTTGTCATGATGGTGGTGGTGGTGGTAGTGGTTGTCATGATGGTGGTGGTGGTGGTAGTAGTTGTCATGATGGTGGTGGTGGTGGTGGTAGTGGTTGTCATGATGGTGGTGGTGGTGGTAGTGGTTGTCATGATGGTGGTGGTGGTGGTAGTGGTTGTCATGATGGTGGTGGTGGTGGTAGTGGTTGTCATGATGGTGGTGGTGGTGGTAGTGGTTGTCATGATGGTGGTGGTGGTGGTGGTAGTGGTTGTCATGATGGTGGTGGTGGTGGTAGTAGTTGTTATGATGGTGGTGGTGGTGGTAGTGGTTGTCATGATGGTGGTGGTGGTGGTAGTGGTTGTCATGATGGTGGTGGTGGTGGTAGTGGTTGTCATGATGGTGGTGGTGGTGGTAGTGGTTGTCATGATGGTGGTGGTGGTGGTAGTAGTTGTCATGATGGTGGTGGTGGTGGTAGTAGTTGTCATGATGGTGGTGGTGGTGGTAGTAGTTGTCATGATGGTGGTGGTGGTGGTGGTAGTGGTTGTCATGATGGTGGTGCTGTTGGTAGTAGTTGTTATGATGGTGGTGGTGCTGTTGGTAGTAGTTATGGTGGTGGTGCTGTTGGTAGTAGTTGTTATGATGGTGGTGGTGCTGTTGGTAGTAGTTATGATGGTGGTGCTGTTGGTAGTAGTAGTTATGATGGTGGTGGTGTTGGTAGTGGTTGTCATGATGGTGGTGGTAGTAGTTGTTATGATGGTGGTGCTGTTGGTAGTGGTTGTTATGATGGTGGTGCTGTTGGTAGTGGTTGTTATGATGGTGGTGCTGTTGGTAGTTGTTATGATGGTGGTGGTGGTGGTAGTAGTGGTTGTCATGATGGTGGTGGTGGTGGTGGTAGTGGTTGTCATGATGGTGGTGGTGGTGGTAGTGGTTGTCATGATGGTGGTGGTGGTGGTAGTGGTTGTCATGATGGTGGTGGTGGTGGTAGTGGTTGTCATGATGGTGGTGGTGGTGGTAGTGGTTGTCATGATGGTGGTGGTGGTGGTAGTAGTTGTTATGATGGTGGTGCTGTTGGTAGTGGTTATGATGGGGGGGGGGGGTGGTGGTGGTAGTGGTTGTGATGGGGTGGTATGATAATGATGGGGCGTTGTGGGGTTTGTGTTGATGGTGATAATAATGGTGATGGTGATAATAATGGTGATGGTGATAATAATGGGGGTGGCTGGTGAGCTGGTTGTGGTGGTTGTTATTCATGCAGCAGTGGTGGTTTACTCCATCCTCATACATTCCACCAAACAACTCCACCCACCCAATCACGACCGATCAATTACAGACGCCACTCAACCACGTCAACCTCATCAACTGCCAATATGAGCCTGCCAAGGTGGTTACATGGGAGGTTTGTGCCCGCCCACACACCATCCAATTGGTCGCCTGGTTCGAACGCACAGCCAATCAGAAAGCTTCTCTGATCACCACTCTGGGGGAAAATGATGCTAGAACGAAGTAGGGATGGCAGTGTTGTTTTTTGTTGTCGTTGTCGTCTTTTTTTTGTTGATTTTGTTTTTGTTTTGTTATTTCTGTTTCTGTTGGTTTTATTTTTACATTTGATTTCTTTGTTTTTTTGTTTAGATGGTGGTGATTAAAAAATAAATGAAAATACTGATAAAAACATCAGGTACTGGTTGTCTGCCGACACGAAGGACGATTGTAGGGCCTGGTGTGACGTCATCAACCACGTGATACGGGATATCAAAAGTTGGGGAGGAAGGATGGATGAAAAGTGATGGATGGATAAATGAATGGATTATTAGTGACCGATGGATAAATGAATGGATGGATGAATGATTAGTGACAGATAGGTGGATGAATGTATGTATGATTAGTGACGGATGGATAAGTGAATGAATGGATGATTAGTGATGGATGGGTGGATGAATGGATGGATGATTAGTGATGGATGGGTGGATGAATGGATGGATGATTAGTGATGGATGGGTGGATGAATGGATAGATGGATGGGTGGATGGATGGATAGATGATTAGTGATGGATGGGTGGATGAATGGATGGATGGATGATTAGTGATTGATGGGTGGATGAATGGATGGATGGATGATTAGTGATTGATGGGTGGATGAATGGATGGATGGATGATTAGTGATGGATGGGTGGATGATTAGTGATGGATGGGTGGATGAATGGATGGATGGATGATTAGTGATGGATGGGTGGATGGATGGATAGATGATTAGTGACGTTGGGTGGATGAATGAATGGATGATAAGAGATGAATGAACGGATGAATAGATGAAGTTTCTGATGAAAGGATGAGTGGATGAGTGGATGGATGGATGGATGGATGGATGGATGGATGAGTGGATGGATGGATGGATGGATGAGTGGATGGATGGATGGATGGATGGATGGATGGATGATTTCTTGATAGAATATTTTTATAAGATAAACAAAGCATTGCTCATATCATGGTTTTAAATTTTAAAATAATTTTTTGGTGCTTCTCAATAACACGTAATTGTTTGAAAGTTTTTTTTAATATTATTGTTATTTTATTCATCAATTATTTTTATTTACTCTTTATTTATTCTTTAAATATTCTTCAACACTTGTTAAATTTATTTTTATTTTTTAAATTCTTTTCATATGATTCATGCAATCACAATACCTTGAACATTTTTGTAATGACTTGAATAGTCGCTGTATTGTCGTCTGCAATTAAAACTGTTTTTAACATTTGTAGACCTTCCTTATTTCAGGTAGTATTACTTTTGAAGGAAAGATAGTTTATTGTTTCAAGTTGTGTAGATTTTATTTCGTTTTTTCTTAAATATTTTTAAATTCCGTATTTCACCAAAATATTTTATTCATTTTGACGCGAAGAAATTCAATAAATCGTTCACATTTAATTTCTTCTAAAAAATCCTTTTTCCATAAGTTAACAATTCGAGCTTAAATTCAAAAACTGTGACTGTAAACTTTATTTTTCATATATTATTGTTGCTCGTATCGTCAATAGTTATAGTATTTATCATTATGTTTGGCAATAATCACCTCATTCATGACTATTACAACTCCAACGACATGTCATCATATATGCAAACCTCGTCATACAGGAGTGCAACATAACATTATTGATCTGGGTTTGAATATTTAATGAGTTCATTGTGATGGAAGGTTCTTTTGGCGCAAAAATTAATCACGTCTGCACTTATGACATGGCTTCTGATCACTGAAGTTTCTTACTGTTTTGAGAAAATTTGTCAGAGATTTCTGCTTCATCAGTTTATGAAAAAAAGGCTAAATGACCGTTATATATTTTTTGATTAGATAAGATTAAATCAGTAAACACTCATTACTTTAATAATCTGGATGTTTGATGTTGAGTGTTGGATATAATACAATAAAATAAGATACGACGAGGGAAAGGTGACTCTTTTTAACTTTAAAGTTTCACTAATGAAAAGACTAAGAATACTACTTCTCGGAAGTGTGGGATGTGGAAAGGTAGGTTCTGTCATTATGTTGATAATAATACAATTTGATGAAAAATTAAATTAGTAATTGAGCTGATCACACCCATAAGACACACTATTACCATACTACACACCGTTTTTTATAACTATGTGTTTACGGATACCTTCAGCACAACCCTTAAGTAGACACCGAATAGAAGGAACGGCTTAAAAAATAAATTGATATCACTTTTGTATGAATAAATTTTCACAAATTCATCAGTTTTCGTTAAACAATAAATGCACACAAAATAGTGTAATAGTTTACATTAAAGTTGATGATATTTGCTGCTTTATTAACATTTGATTATTTAAAAAAAAAAATTCTATTGAATCAAATTCAGACAAACGCTGGAAATGGCGCAGAACGTGGTGAAAAATCAAAATGGAAGAAAAACCAAATAAATAAGTTTTAAAATTTGAGAATTGAATCATATCTTAAAACCACATGACATAACTATTGCAGAGTTATTTCAAGTTATTTCTTCTTTTCTTTTCTTTTCTTTCTCAGCCATTTCTCATATTCACAAGGAAGTTTGTCTGGATACCACAATTCCTTGAAATGCTTTCAACATTTGCTCTTTTTCTTGTTTTTCAAGTTGGCAAACGGTACTCTTGTAGCCGATTGGTTGAAGATTTCACAGAAATGTCTTTTTCTTCCTCAGCCATTTCTTAAATTCACAACTTCGTCAGGATACCACAAATTTTTTCAATGTTTTTCAAAACTTCTTTTTTTCTTGTCAAGTAATTTGGCAAACAGTATTCAGGTAGGCATTGGTTAACGATTTAACTGCAATGTCAGTATTTCAAACGAGAAAATGGCGGATTCGGCAATATCTTTAAAATCTTTTAAAAATCTTCGTAATCAGCAAAAACTATAACTTTTAGATGAATTAATTTATTCATAACTAATATTTGAAACTTTAAATTTCAAACAGTTTATAAAAATAGTTTAAATAAAGAAAATTAAAGTAACAGCCATAAACGCTTTCGCGAAACTGGAAACTTCAAAATTATTATCCAAAATCTAATCTAATAGTTTTTCTAGGTCTTATTTCAAAGCGCTTGACGTAGTAATAAATTATATTAATTGATAACTTTTGTCTTCAATCAAAACTTTCAATTAATTTCTTTCATTCATTTACGATTTCATAATTTATTTCAAGTAGGTATACTACTCTACGACTATATACTTTGAGGCACATGGTTTTTAGTGAAAGTGCAAAAGGAAGTGAATACATTAGCATCAGTTGTAAAAAGACACTGTCGAACATATTATTCGAATCGCGTTGCTACCTCGAAATTTTATTTTATTTTTTATAGTGTTAATTAAATCCAGACATACTCTGGAAATGGGCCAAAACAGGATGAACAATCGAACCAAGGAAAGAAAAAAGTTGAAATTATGAAAATATTCAAATTTTCTTTATTAGACATACTTTTCCATAAAGGTATTGAAGACGTTAGTTATTGAAGACGATGTTATTAATGTAAAAATCCTTTCTCGTTTATCAAGAATGAAATGTCCTTTTTATGTTCTTGTGACCAGGATTCCAGCCTTTCACGTTGGTGGCCCGGATTTGATTTCCGATAAGGAAGATTTTTTTCTAATTTAATAAGTGACCAAATAATTATTTTATTATTATAAACCTTTTTTCATTTACATGGATATTTTTGCTCATAGCTCATAGTACTTTCAACAAAATAATAATTATGTTATTATTATTATTATTATTATTATTATTATTATTATTATTATTATTATTATTATTATTATTATTATTATTGTTATTATTATTATTATTATTAATATTAATATTAATATTATTATTATTATTATTATTATTATTATTATTATTATTATTATTATTCTCTAAAGAGGCCAGACATTGTGAAAGAATCTTTGTTTTTTTTAATATTTTCAATTTAAACAATAATCTTTGTCAAATATTATTTAAAAGTTTCAAAAAATTGAAAAAAAAGTCAAAATTTAAAAAAAAATAATTTTAAAACAATTATTAATTAAATAAATTGATGACTCATTTTGAACAAATAATTGGAGATGCTTTAATAAAATACAATCACGAAAGCTATTATAAGGACATCATGCCGTAGAATTTTGAGGCTAATAAATTGAAACTAATAAGGTACACACATCGTTCTTGTCTTTGGTAGATTCACTCAATAAATAATCAAGTCCAGACATACGCTGGAAATGTTACAAAAACACGGCGAATAGTCGAACTAAAAAAGAAAACATTAAAATATACGAGAACAGAATGTCATCAGTCGTAAAAGTCGGCATTGAAACTACGAAATGAACAAATCGCGAAAGAAAAAGTTGAAAAAATATTAAACACAATGAAATATTAATTTAAAACAATAAATCAATTGAAAAATTTGAAAAAAAAAAGATTAAAATAGTGAAATTTGAAGAATGAAAACTCAGCGGCAATAACTGGCATCACGTTGGCAACGCATACATCAATATTTCTATCAATGACATGGTTTATCAAGTTATTTTGTTAAATAATAGTGAAATGCTTCTGAGGAAACGTAACTCGCGAATTATGCGCTATAAAAATTTTATATTTATTTATTCAAATATTTTTTTTATTGTGTTAATTGATGAATAAATAAATAAATAATTTAGTTTTCAAAAACTTTTTTCAAATTTTTTAAAATTTAAAATGAATAATTAAAATTCTTTTTCCAATTAACAGACGAGTTTGGTGAGGTGCTTAAGTGGTGTCAGCTTTCAGACCGCCTACAATGCCACTCTAGCGCTTGACTATGCTGTGTTGAGGTTGTAAATTTTGTTGTTGTTGAGTTTCTAGAGTTGTTGTTGTTGTTGTTCTAAAGGTTTTTGTTGCGATTTAATTTGTTGTTAGAGTCAGCTTATCTAAAGTAGCAACGAAGAGTATTCAATCCATAATCAATACAACAACCAGGCTCATTACAGGAGTAAGAAAATATGATCACATTACCCCTGTACTCAAGGAGCTTCACTGGCTGAAAATTGATGAAAAAATTGAATATAAAATTGCTCAGCAGCTGTAAAAATAATTTAATTATTTAATCACGTCAAATAGGTCATACAGATGATAACTCTAATTCCATGCTAGATCATAATGATAATAAGTTAATTTTAGGTGGTGACTTCAATTCATTGTCACATCAATGTCTTACACAAACTGGTCTTCAATCAATTTACTATGGACCAACTCATAAAGGAAATAGTCTTGATAGGTTATATGGTATCAATTTAGATCCTGAGTTATTCAACCCTAATACTTATGTTTCCCATATCAAGACCCACCATCTTGGTGTTATTGCCTTGCCTCTTAACATAGCCCTATTAACTATGAACTATTTCTGGTCGTTTATTAATTCAAAGAGAATATCATCTAAGGAATTTGAGGCCCTCAAATCTCAGTGCAGTCTTTAACAAAATATGATTCATCTTACTTCCTACAATTCTATAATTTCTGAAAGTTATTGTTTTCTTTTGGGGTGATTCTGTATTCTTCAAACTCAATCCTTCAAAATTTTACCTTATATATATTTTTTTTTTCTTATAGTCTTTATTGAATCAAATCATATCATCTGCTATCTCTAAAATTTCTTCCTGTGTTGTTAAAAAAATCTCTGATTCTATGTTTCTCAAACTCAATCCTTCGAAATTTGATCTTAGATATTTTAGCAAGTCTTCTCGACTTATTAAATCTCTTCCTCCAGTTACTATTTTATCTAACCTTTCACTCGCCCCTTCTTCCATCACTCATAGTTTAGGTTTCACCTTTGACTCTTCACTTTCTCTCATACCACAAATAAAATCTGCAGCTAGATATTTTTTATCTTTGCCGTATCAAGCACCTTTCCTGGACAATCAAACCCTCAAACTACTAGTTTCTTCGCTTTGACTATTGTAACTTTTTATACTATGGACTCCCAGAGACCACGCTACACCCTCTCACCAAAGCTTTTCATAACGCTGCCGCCTAGTTTCTGGCACTCATAAATTCTCTCGTCTTACTCCTACCCTTATCTCTTTACACTGGTTGTCTCTTAAAAAAAGGTCAGTTTTCAAAAGCTGCACTCTCATGTTTAAAATGAAAAAATAATCACTCACATAGCTACTTAGCCGACCTTTTTGAGTTGTCTCTTCGTAAGATACTGAGATCCTCTATTTATCTGAACTTTCTTACTATGGGCTCCTTCTATGGAACTCTCTTCCCACCAATCTCACCTCTATAACTTCTCTACTTTCATTTCGTAAAGCCCTTAAAACTTTGTCGTTCAAACAGTTCGTAGCAGAGCGCTCTTGAACAGTGTGAAATCAACGCTATATAACTGATTAGATTAGATTAAATTGAAACAAACCCTCCTAGTAACAAACGACTTTGATAAAGCTAACTTCATGGGCTGCTATTTCTCATCTGCATATTCTCCTTCGGTGAACATTTCCCCAACTCTCCTCTCTGTTCATCCCCTAACGATCATCCACCAACTCTTATTCCTAGAGACATCTTGAATAAACTTAAAAAAAAGGCATTGTTGTGGTCCTGATGGAATTCACTCCAAGTTATTTTCGAATTAACATTCACCATCTCTACAATCCTTTCTGACATAGTTAACTTATCTCTTTACACCGGCTACATACCAGTGATATGGAAAAATAATATGATTCTTATGTTCAAATGCGAATCTGTGCGGAATAATTGTCGAAGGACGTCTTCAAACAGTACTCCATGCAGACTGCTCGATTCTTTTATCGAAGAATACCTAGGAAAATTTCCTCTCAACCGAAACCTTCAAATACCAACATGGATTTTTCATGAAAACATCACAACTCTCCAATTACTGGAACAAACAGAGTTTATCTCACTCCAAGGAAATGGCCATTCGAACTGTCATAATTTATACTGACTTTCAAAGGCCTTTTATAAAGTTCCCCACTCCGAATTTATCTTCAAGATGATGAATCATCTGTGTAAGTCCAATGACCAAAAGTTGGACGTTAAGGTTTCTACCAAAAGATTCTCTGAGGTCACCATAAACATTACTCCATCAGGAGACCTCCCTGTAACCAGTGGAGTTCCCAGGGAAGCGTGTAAGGTCCCATCCCCTAATTCACATCAATGATCTGTCTGACACCTTAACTTTGATGACAATATTCACTTCTTGTTATTTGCCGATGACGCAAGACTCATTCACCGCATCAGCACCATTGATGACCACGTTTCCCTGCAGTCATCAGTAAGTAAAATTCATCAGTGGTGTGGTGAATGCGAAGTGGAAATCAACTCAAATGAATGCACCCACGTGTGCTTTCATCCCAAACTACCTGATTTCCAACACAACATCAACCTTTTTCATATGGAGAGAGTTTTTAAACAAAAAGATCTGGTCTCATTTTCCAAGCCAACCTTGAATTTAAGCAACACATCAATAATCAAATAGTAGAACAAAAAAATGTCAGGGGTTACTGAATAAACTCTTTTTATCTCATCCTTCTTTCTTTAATCTTCTATTTGAAAAGCTCATTTTACCTATCCTTGAATATGGGAGCCCAGTCTGGTACAATGAAAAGAAATTAACGTTATAGAAAGAATACAAAGAAGGGCCAGCAGAATAATTTTCAAAAATTATTCTATCGCCAAAAACACTAATCTTAACTTCCATCTAAGATTAACCACTCTCAATCTAAACACTCTCCATACTGGAAGAATTGAGATAGATTTGATGCATGTACACAAATTAATAAGCAATATAGACGATCGAAAGTTACCGACCTAATTTCACCCCTAACACTGCAAGTAAAACTAGAGGTGAAACTTTAAAATTCTACAAAACATCACTTTCACCCACGATATATGCAATTTATTTTCAAATTGAGTTCTTGTCCTTCGGAACGAACTGACTACTCACATCATTTCAGCTTCTTGTTCAAATGCCTCCAAACACAATATTGACCTCTACCCTTCAAAACTCTCGCTCACGTTATACGTTGTTGTAACTGAATTTTACTAACACAAACCTTTCGAGAACATTTGACATTAACTTCTCATTATAAATTTTAATTAATTCTACTCTTGAGTCCCTCATTTGGAAGGTATTTTTAGTGCTCATAATTACTTCATTGCTGCTTTTAAATATTTTGGACGTGTTGTTGTGTCGTTCTTAAAACTTTTTCAAAAGTAAATCGAAAAATAAACATAAAAAAAGAAATAAAAACGATAAAATAAAAATTATACATCAAAAACACCAAAGATAACAAAACAAAAATATATCAAACATTCACATCAAGTCACGAGAGGAACGGAGAGGGTATGAAGTTGGATGTTTTTGACCTGTCTGGAGATCCGGTCTTCAAATTGGTGAGGATGAAGAAGATGAAAAAGAGGATGAAGAGGAGAAAGAAGATGAAAAAGAAGATGAGGAGGAAGAAGATGAGAAAGAGGATGAGAAGGAAGAAGATGAAAAAGAGGATGAGGAGGAAAAAGATGAAAAAGAGGATGAGGAGGAAGAAGATGAGAAAGAGGATGAGGAGGAAGAAGATGAAAAAGAAGATGAGGAGGAAGAAGATGAAAAAGAGGATGAGGAGGAAGAAGATGAAAAAGAGGATGAGGAGGAAGAAAATGAAAAAGAGGATGAGGAGGAAGAAGATGAAAAAGAGGATGAGGAGGAAGAAGATGAAAAAGAGGATGAGGAGGAAGAAGATGAAAAAGAGGATGAGGAGGAAGAAGATGAAAAAGAGGATGAGGAGGAAGAAGATGAAAAAGAGGATGAGGAGGAAAAAGATGAAAAAGAGGATGAGGAGGAAAAAGATGAAAAAGAGGATGAGGAGGAAGAAGATGAAAAAGAGGATGAGGAGGAAGAAGATGAAAAAGAGGATGAGGAGGAAGAAGATGAGAAAGAGGATGAGGAGGAAGAAGATAAAAAAGAGGATGAGGAGGAAGAAGATGAAAAAGAGGATGAGGAGGAAGAAGATGAGAAAGAGGATGAGGAGGAAGAAGATGAAAAAGAGGATGAGGAGGAAGAAGATGAAAAAGAGGATGAGGAGGAAGAAGATGAGAAAGAGGATGAGGAGGAAGAAGATGAAAAAGAGGATGAGGAGGAAGAAGATGAAAAAGAGGATGAGGAGGAAGAAGATGAGAAAGAGGATGAGGAGGAAGAAGATGAAAAAGAGGATGAGGAGGAAGAAGATGAAAAAGAGGATGAGGAGGAAGAAGATGAAAACGAGGATGAGGAGGAAGAAGATGAAAGAGAGGATGAGAAGGAAGAAGATGAGAAAGAGGATGAGGAGGAAGAAGATGAAAAAAAAGATGAAGAGGAAGAAGATGAAAAAGAAGATGAGGAGGAAGAAGGGAATAAAGATGAAACTGATGATGGAGAGGAAAAAAAAGATGAGGAAGAAGACAGTGATGGGGTAGTGATGTTGATAATGATGAAAAAGGAGGAGCAAGGGAGGAAGAAAAGAGGAGGAGGAAGAAGAAAAGAAGAGGAGGAGGAAAAAAAGAGGAGGAGGAGGAAGAAAAGAGGAGAAGAAGGAAAAAAAGAGGAGGAGGAGGAAGAAAGAGGGTGAAAGCTAAACTGCGGAAGTTGAAATGATTAAAGGATTGCATTCTTGTTATCACAAAACGTATTAAAACTATTTATTAATCACCAAAAATTATCAAAAAATATTGAAAATTACTCCTACTGGTAAGGCAAGAATTTGCGACCGGAAACGACGTCATCTTGATTTGTAGTGACGTCAGCAAGGAGGAGGATGAGGCCGTGATGGATGGATGGTTGGATGAAATGGTCTTGGCAGGGGTTCAACTAACAACCACATATGTGCTCTTGTGTATCACCAAGGTTGGCGTGACAGGCTGATTTTTTGAGTTTGTTTTTAATTTTTTTAATTTGAAAAAATCATTTTTATAGTTTCACGTAGGTGAACTCATACTTCTTCTTTCCTTTTTCTTTAACCTCCTCCTCCCCCTCCTCCTCCTCCTCCTCCTCCTCCTCCTCCTCCTCCTCCTCCTCCTCCTCCTCCTCCTCCTCCTCCTCCTCCTCCTCCTCCTCCTCCTCCTCCTCCTCCTCCTCCTCCTCCTCCTCCTCCTCCTCCTCCTCCTCCTCCTCCTCCTCCTCCTCCTCCTCCTCCTCCTCCTCCTCCTCCTCCTCCTCCTCCTCCTCCTCCTCCTCCTCCTCCTCCTCCTCCTCCTCCTCCTCCTCCTCCTCCTCCTCCTCCTCCTCCTCCTCCTCCTCCTCCTCCTCCTCCTCCTCCTCCTCCTCCTCCTCCTCCTCCTCCTCCTCCTCCTCTTCCTCCTCCTCCTCCTCCTCCTCCTCCTCCTCCTCCTCCTCCTCCTCCTCCTCCTCCTCCTCCTCCTCCTCCTCCTCCTCCTCCTCCTCCTCCTCCTCCTCCTCCTCCTCCTCCTCCTCCTCCTCCTCCTCCTCCTCCTCCTCCTCCTCCTCCTCCTCCTCCTCCTCCTCCTCCTCCTCCTCCTCCTCCTCCTCCTCCTCCTCCTCCTCCTCCTCCTCCTCCTCCTCCTCCTCCTCCTCCTCCTCCTCCTCCTCCTCCTCCTCCTCCTCCTCCTCCTCCTCCTCCTCCTCCTCCTCCTCCTCCTCCTCCTCCTCCTCCTCCTCCTCCTCCTCCTCCTCCTCCTCCTCCTCCTCCTCCTCCTCCTCCTCCTCCTCCTCCTCCTCCTCCTCCTCCTCCTCCTCCTCCTCCTCCTCCTCCTCCTCCTCCTCCTCCTCCTCCTCCTCCTCCTCCTCCTCCTCCTCCTCCTCCTCCTCCTCCTCCTTCTCCAGACAGACCTCACAGGGCACAGCCCAAAGCTGCTGCGCACATGGGCACGTGACAGATGCATTGACTCCATTTCAACATCTTCCCTCCATTGCACTGGCGTCACGCAAATCTTCGATGTTGTTGTCACTTCTTTGGCAACGTCATTTTTTAATTTTTTTTTCAATTTTTCAAACAATAATTCTTTCCAAACATTTTTTTGTTCAAATCATTTTTGTTACTTTTTCTCATTTTAATTCTTTTATGTTTATTTTTAAATTTTTTTTGATGTAATCAATGAAATGTTTATTTTTTTTAATTAATATTTCGTTTGTTACTTCTTTTTAAATTTCTTTCATTTTTTCTCGTGAAATTTCTTCAAAATTAACGTTTTTTCCACTCAAAATATTGTCAGGAAAACTTTTTAATCTAATCTAATCATTTATATAGCGCTGATTCCACACTGTTCAAGAGCGCTCTGCTATGAACTGTTTGAACGACAAAGTTTTAAGGGCTTTACGAAATGAAAGTAGAGAAGTTATAGAGGTGAGATTGGTGGGAAGAGAGTTCCATAGAAGGAGCCCATAGTAAGAAAGTTCAGATAAATAGAGGATCTCAGTATCTTACGAGGAGACAACTCAAAAAGGTCGGCTAAGTAGCTATGTGAGTGATTATTTTTTTATTTTAAACATGAGTGCGGATTTTGAAAACTGACCTTTTTTAAGAGGCAACCAGTGTAAAGAGATAAGGGTAGGAGTTAGACGAGAGAATTTATGAATGCCAGAAACCAAGCAAGCAGCACTATGAAAAGCTTCGGTGAGAGGGTGTAGCGTGGTCTCTGGGAGTCCATAGTATAAAAAGTTACAATAGTCAAAGCGAGACAAAATAAGCGAAGAAACTAGTAGTTTGAGGGTTGTATTGTCGAGGAAAGGTGCTTGATACGGCAAAGATAAAAAAATATCTAGCTGCAGATTTTATTTGTGGTATGAGAGAAAGTGAAGAGTCAAAGGTGAAACCTAAACTATGAGTGATGGAAGAAGGGGCGAGTGAAAGGTTAGCTAAAATAGTAGTTGGAGGAAGAGATTTAATAAGTCGAGAAGACTTGCTAAAATATCTAAGATCAAGTTTCGAAGGATTGAGTTTGAGGAACATAGAATCACTCCAAGAGATTGTTTCACCAAAACAAGAAGAAATTTCAGAGGTAGAAGATGATTCATATTTAGGAGATGAAGTAAAGATGTGAGTCATCAGCATAAAGTCGACGCTGAGAAGAAAATTTTGAAATGACTTGTGAGTTCAGAAGTATGAAGAATTAAAAAAAGTACCAAGAACAGAAGCCTGAAGAACACCAAATGGGAAGGAGAAAGAAGTCGAATAAGAGTTAATAGAAAATACAAAACTGCTGTTGGAGGGGTAAGAGGAAATCCATTTAAGACAAGAGCCATAAATGCAAAAGAAGTTTCAAGTTGCTGAATTAGTGAGGAGTGGTCGACAGTGTCAAAAGCAGAAGAGAAATCCAAGCAGAGAAGGAGGGAGATATTACCCTTGTGACAGTAAAGTAAAGAATCATTATATATATTCAAAAGTGAGGTTTCAGTACTGTGGAAAGGACGAAAACCAGAAAGGAGCAGGTTAGAAGATTAGTAAGCAGAATTTAGAAGAGCAGATTATTGAGTAGAAGGGAGCAGATTGTCAGTCTCAAATAAAGGGAGAAGCTGAAAACAGACAACCTTTTCCAGAATTAAAGAAATGAAAGAGAGATTAGATATAGGCCCAAAGTTTGTTGGTAGAGAAAGATCTAGAGAGAATTTTTAATCATTGGTGTAATGATAGATTTTTAAAGGTAGAAGAGAGGATTGCTGTGGTTAAAGTGATATTAATGAGCTCAAGAATGATTGGATAGAAAGAAGATGAAGGGAGTTCTTGATGAGTGGAAACGTTTTTTAGTCCACATTTTTATCTCATGAAGTTTTTTTTAGAAAAATCCCATGAAGAAATCTCATTTGTTTTTATTTTGATTTTTTTAAACTTTCATTTTTGCGTTATGTTTTTTTCGTAGTTCAATATCATTCAATACTTTGAAGGTGGTTTGTAGCCGAGTGATAGGTTACATAGCTAGATAGGTTACAGTTGAAAAAGAAACTTAATGTTAAAAAGCGGCAACTCAAGTATGGAATTTTTATTAAAAAAAACTGAAGGACAAAACAGACTCTTGTGGTTATGCTCCCTGGTACCCAGTAGTGAGCCATTCCTGTTCTCTGGGAGCGCCTTTGAAGCATGGCTGTGATGCGTTTAACAAATGTGTTGATGACATCACATGAGATTAGATTAAGTAGATTGTATTTTATTATGAATAACATATTTTTAAAATGTTCATATTTTGATCACTTTTTTGTCAATTTTCACCAATCTCAATATTGAATTTTTAAATATCTTTTCAAGTATTTTATAAGCTTTGTGAAATAAGATGAGAAAGGTATTAACAACTTGAACCAACGAATAATTGAAGGAAGCACAAACTCATAACTTGACATAGTGATAAATGTGCGTTTGACTTTATTGTCGTGCTGTTAAAGTAACATTATATGTAAAAGTAATATTAAAATGAAATTAATAAAAAGCATAAATATAAGAACTGACTAAAAATAGAATTTTTTAAGATACGATAAAAAGATTGTATGAAAAATATGATTAAAAAATAAAGTTAAACATTCTGTTCTAACCATTCCCATACATTCTGTAGGCTATCTTTAAAGATTAGCACGTTGGCCTAGATAGCTCAGTTGGGAGAGCGTTAGACTGAAGATCTAAAGGTCCCCGGTTCAATCCCGGGTCTGGGCATGATAGCCCACCATCCCCGGTGGCCAACATTTTTTTGAAAAAACTTCAAATGATTAAATTAAAATTATTTTTCAAAACACGATTTCTTTGGTACAACTTCTTTTTAGCAAAACAATCTTTTTAATTTTGTTTTTGTTATTTGTAATTTTTTATCAATTTATTATTAATCTTTGTTAATAATCTTTGTTAATTTTTGTATTTTTACTTCGCCCCTGTGTGCCTCAGTTTCCTGCTCGGGCGTTTTTAAAAGTACAGTTTTGTTTTCTATTTTAATTGAAAATGACTAACCCACATTTACAAAACTGATTACGGAGACCTAAGTGGTATTCAAAACTCTCAACCTTTCCTACTCCAATTTTTAGCTCATCCCACCCTCCCCATCCCACCCTCCCCATCCCACCCTCCCCATCCCACCTTCTTCATCCCACCCTCCTCATCCCACCCTTCTCATCCCACCCTCCCCATCCCACCCTCTTCATCCCACCATCCCCATCCCACCTTCCTCATCCCACCCTCCTCATCCCACCCTCCCCATTCCACCCTCCCCATCCCACCCTCTCCATCCCACCTTCCTCATCCCACCA
This sequence comes from Branchellion lobata, assembly GCA_947562095.1. Classification (NCBI taxonomy): domain Eukaryota; kingdom Metazoa; phylum Annelida; class Clitellata; order Hirudinida; family Piscicolidae; genus Branchellion; species Branchellion lobata. Next base: position 633,642 of record OX387253.1, on the reverse strand, counting down.
TCCTCATCCCACCCTCCTCATCCCACCCTCCTCATCCCACCATCCCCATCCCACCCTCCCCATCCCACCCTCCCCATTCAACCTTCCCCATTCCACCCTCCCCATTCCACCCTCCCATTCCACCCTCCCCATCCCACCCTCCCCATTCCACCCTCCCATTCCACCCTCCCCATCCCACTCTCCCCATCCCACTCTCCCCATCCCACCTTCCTCATCCCACCCTCCTCATCCCACCCTTCTCATCCCACCCTCCCCATCCCACCTTCCTCATCCCACTCTCCTCATCCCACCCTCCCCATTCAACCTTCCCCATTCCACCCTCCCCATTCCACCCTCCCATTCCACCCTCCCCATCCCACCCTTCCTATCCCACCCTCCCCATTCCACCCTCCCCATCCCACTTTCCTCATCCCACTCTTCTCATTCCACCCTCCCCATTCAACCTTCCCCATTCCACCCTCCCCATTCCACC
>OX387253.1:570670-620670 GCA_947562095.1 Branchellion lobata | reverse complement strand
ACAATAGTTTGTCGATGGGAGCATATGAGAGAATTTATTGGAAGAATAAAAGTTGAATAAGTCATTAACTGGATGAATATTTAATCGAATGGGCGTTCAAAATATCAATTTAAATAATTATATTAATAATTTATTGAGCTTTGGTGATAAATGTGATAAATGTGATTAATGAATGCTTTGGTGATAAATGTGATTAATAAATGCTTTGGTGATAAATGTGATAAATGTGATTAATAAATGTCTTGGTGATAAATGTGATAAATGTGATTAATAAATGCTTTGGTGATAAATGTGATAAATGTGATTAATAAATGCTTTGGTGATAAATGTGATAAATGTGATTAATAAATGCTTTGGTGATAAATGTGATTTTAATTATTAAAAAAATAATTTAATAATAAAAAAATAATTTTAATGATTAAGTCGACTAGTTAACACTGGCGCATGCAGGTGGTGGTGACAGATGTGAAGAATTTATCATGGAAGAGTTTTTTTCACTGTCACCGTTGCATCTGTACTGGCTCCAAAAGTGGGTGTTGGCGTGGTTGCTGTTGTGGTTGTTGTTGTTGTGGTTGTTGTTGTGGTTGTTGTTGTGGGTGTTGGCGTGGTTGCTGTTTTTGTTGTTGGTGTGGTTGTTGGTGGTGTCGTTGCTGGTGGTGTGGTTGTTGGTGGTGTGGTTGTTGTTGTGGGTTGTGGTTGTTGTTGTGGTTGTTGTTGTGGTTGTTGTTGTTGTTGTTGTGGTTGTTGTTGTGGTTGTTGGCGTGGTTGTTGTTCTTGTTGTTGGTGTGGTTGTTGGTGGTGTCGTTGCTGGTGGTGTGGTTGTTGGTGGTGTGGTTGTTGTTTTGGGTTGTGGTTGTTGTTGTTGTGGTTGTTGTTGTGGTTGTTGTTGTTGTTGTTGTGGTTGTTGTTGTGGTTGTTGTTGTTGTTGTTGTGGTTGTTGTTGTGGTTGTTGGCGTGGTGGTTGTTCTTGTTGTTGGTGTGGTTGTTGGTGGCGACGTTGCTGGTGGTGTGGTTGTTGGTGGTGTGGTTGTTGGTGGTGTGGTTGTTGGTGGTGTGGTTGTTGGTGGTGTGGTTGTTGTTGGTGTGGTTTTTGGTGGTGTGGTTGTTGGTGGTGTGGTTGTTGGTGGTGTGGTTGTTGGTGGTGTGGTTGTTGGTGGTGTGGTTGTTGTTGGTGTGGTTGTCGGTGGTGTGGTTGTATGGTGGTGTGGTTGTATGGTGGTGTGGTTGTTGGTGGTGTGGTTGTTGTTGTTGTGGTTGTTGTTGGTGTGGTTGTTGTTGGTGTGGTTTTTGGTGGTGTGGTTGTATGGTGGTGTGGTTGTTGGTGGTGTGGTTGTTGTTTTGGGTTGTGGTTGTTGTTGTTGTGGTTGTTGTTGTGGTTGTTGTTGTTGTTGTTGTGGTTGTTGTTGTGGTTGTTGGCGTGGTGGTTGTTCTTGTTGTTGGTGTGGTTGTTGGTGGCGACGTTGCTGGTGGTGTGGTTGTTGGTGGTGTGGTTGTTGGTGGTGTGGTTGTTGGTGGTGTGGTTGTTGTTGGTGTGGTTTTTGGTGGTGTGGTTGTTGGTGGTGTGGTTGTTGGTGGTGTGGTTGTTGGTGGTGTGGTTGTTGGTGGTGTGGTTGTTGTTGGTGTGGTTGTCGGTGGTGTGGTTGTATGGTGGTGTGGTTGTATGGTGGTGTGGTTGTTGGTGGTGTGGTTGTTGTTGTTGTGGTTGTTGTTGGTGTGGTTGTTGTTGGTGTGGTTTTTGGTGGTGTGGTTGTATGGTGGTGTGGTTGTTGGTGGTGTGGTTGTTGGTGGTGTGGTTGTATGGTGGTGTGGTTGTTGGTGGTGTGGTTGTTGGTGGTGTGGTTGTATGGTGGTGTGGTTGTTGGTGGTGTGGTTGTATGGTGGTGTGGTTGTTGGTGGTGTGGTTGTTGGTGGTGTGGTTGTATGGTGGTGTGGTTGTTGGTGGTGTGGTTGTATGGTGGTGTGGTTGTTGGTGGTGTGGTTGTTGTTGTTGTGGTTGTTGTTGGTGTTGTTACTGGAGGCTTTCGTTGATGGTGGTTGTTGTTTGTACTTGTAGTGAGTAGTCGTTAGAATTTCAGATTCAGTTTCAGTTGTTTGAATTATTGCCGAATCAGCAGACGTATATGAGCTGATTGTGGCTTCGGTGGCTGTAGCGCTCGTAACTCCTGAACCTTTTTGAGTAGCACTATTATTATTATTGTTATTATTATTATTATTATTATTATTATTATTATTATTATTATTATTATTATTATTATTATTATTATTATTATTATTATTATTATTATTATTATTATTATTATTATTATTATTATTATTATTATTATTATTATTATTATTATTATTATTATTATTATTATTATTATTATTATTATTATTATTATTATTTTTATTTTTATTATTATTATTATTATTATTATTATTATTATTATTTTTATTTTTATTATTATTATTATTATTATTATTATTATTATTATTATTATTATTATTATTATTATTATTATTATTATTATTATTATTATTATTATTATTATTATTATTATTATTATTATTATTATTATTATTATTATTATTATTATTATTATTGTTATTATTATTATTATTATTATTCTTCTTCTTCTTCTTATTATTTTTATTATTATTATTATTATTATTATTGTTTATTCATTATTTGTTATATTATCATTGTTGTTGACCACTTTCCAAGAACAGGTGGTTATGGTTATGGTAGCAGCGGTCCTAGTTACGATAACAATAGTGACAAGGAACACAAGGATTCTGGCATGCTTGGTGATGATAATGATGCCAGAAGCATTGTTCTGCTTGGGAGTTACAACCCTGTCGATATAACTAAACGTTAGTGGGGTTGTTGTTGTGTTTTTGTGTTGTTGTGTTGTTGTTGTTGTGTTGTTGTGTTGTTGTTGTTGTTTTGTTGTTGTCGTTGTTGTGTTGTTTTTGTTGTGTTGTTGTGTTGTCGTCGTTTTTGAGTTGTTGTGTTGTCGTCGTTTTTGAGTTGTTGTGTTGTTGTGTTGTTGTCGTTTTTGAGTTGTGTTGTCGTTTTTGAGTTGTTGTGTTTTTGTGTTGTTGTGTTGTTGTCGTTTTTGAGTTCTTTTTGTGTTTCTGTAGTTGTTGCTATTGCTATTATTATTTTTGTTGTAGTTTTTGTGTTGTTGCTGTGTTGTTGCTGTGTTGTTGCTGTTGACCTTAAGCCGCGAAACACCACCAACAGATGCAACTTACCAGGCAACATTCTTCACAGACAAAAAGTGTCTACATACACTCATCCTATCAATTTAACTAAGTTTATTATTTGGCGATTAATAATAATATTATTTGAAGTTAAAAGACAGAGAAATAACAAAATTAAAAAATAAATACAGCAACAAACAACACAACAACACAAAAACACCAGCAAAAAACAATAACAAAAACAAACAAAAAAAACAAAAAAAAAACAACACAACAAAAACAACACAACAAAAACAACACAACAACAACAAATAATAACAAAACAAAAACAGTAGCACTACGTCATCAACAACAACAACATCAACAAAAACATTAACAACAATAGCAACAACAGCGAAAACAAAAACATCAACAACAACATTTACAACAACCTCAACAACATCAACAACATTAACAACAACAAAACTAACAACAACATCTAAAAAAACAATTTTAACAACAACAACATCAACAACAAAATCAACAACAACAACGTCGTCAACAACAACATCAACAACAATACCAACAACAGCATCAACAACAATACCAACAACAGCATCAACAACAATACCAACAACAGCATCAACAACAATACCAACAACAACATCAACAACAAAAACAACATCAACAACAACAACATCAACAACAACATCAACAACAACATCAACAACAAAAACAACATCAACAAAAACATTAACAACATCAACAACAACATTAACAAGAATATCAATAACAACATCAACAACAACAACAACATCAACAACCTCAACGACAACAAAATCAACAACAACATAGACCAAGTTCAGGCACGTCAGCGGTGGTGTACATATCGATGTGGGGAGGGATGGGTGCATCAGGGGAGAGAAGGGTGGGGGGAGGAGTCTTTGAAAGGGGAAGGTGGGTGGAGGGGGGGAGTGGAGGGGGGTTGAAGTTGGGGGGGGGGGAGTGGAGGGGGTTGAAGTTGGGGGGGGGGGGGAGTGGAGGGGGTTGAAGTTGGGGGGGGGGAGGGGGGGGAGGGGAGGAGGGTTGGAGTTAGAGGGGAGTAGTGGAGGGGGGGAGTGGAAGGGGGTTGAAGTTGGGGGGCGGGGGAGTGGAGAGAGGTTGGAATTAAAGGAAGATATCAACATTGTGGAAGATTTTGAGAAGGGTTGAGAAGGTGAAGGGTTTGTTGGCTGGAAAAATGGTTGAGTGATCCGAAAACCACTACTCATCCATCCACCTACTCATCCACCTACTCATCCATCCACCTACTCATCCATCCACCTACTTATCCATCCACCTACTCATCCATCCACCTACTCATCCATCCACCTACTCATCCACCTACTCATCCATCCACCTACTCATCCATCCACCTACTTATCCATCCACCTACTCATCCATCCACCTACTCATCCATCCACCTACTCATCCATCCACCTACTCATCCATCCACCTACTCATCCATCCACCTACTCATCCATCCACCTACACATCCATCCACCTACTCATCCATCCACCTACTCATCCATCCACCTACTCATCTATCCACCTACTCATCCATCCACCTACTCATCCATCCACCTACTCATCCATCCACCTACTCATCCATCCACCTACTCATCCATACACCTACTCATCCATCCACCTACTCATCTCCCTACTCATTCATCCACCCATCCATCTACTCATCCACCTACTCATCCACCCATCCATCTACTCATCCACCTACTCATCCATCCATCCACCTACTCATCCATCCACCTACACATCCATCCACCTACCCATCCACCTACTCATCCATCTACTCATCCACCTACTCATCCATCCACCTACTCATCCATCCACCTACTCATCCATCCACCTACACATCCATCCACCTACTCATCCACCTACTCATCCATCCACCTACTCATCCATCCACCTACTCATCCATCCATCCACCTACTCATCCATCCACCCACCCATTAACTTCCTCATCCCCCCCAGCACAACCACCTTTAAAATGGAAAGTTGTTACCTTGGTAACGTCACTCGTTTGCAAGTGCGGCATGACAACTCGGGCAACCATCCTGATTGGCAGCTAAACAAGGTCACCAAAACAACAACAACAAAAAAATAAAATAAAATAAAATAAAATAATAATAATAATAATAATAATAATAATAATAATAATAATAATAATAATAATAATAATAATAATAATAATAATAATAATAATAATAATAATAATAATAATAATAATAATAATAATAATAATAATAATAATAATAATAATAATAATAATAGTAATAATAATAATAATAATAATAATAATAATAATAATAATAATAATAATAATAATAATAATAATAATATTAATAATTCAATTTACTCATATTGAAAAGACCAACAGCCGCTCTGAGGCAAGCTAGTTCGCCAAGTCTTAACAAATTGTGCATTCATTCATTCATTCACCAAAGCTAAAGCTGTTTAAAAGAATTAATTAATTAATAAAAAAACAATTAAAAGGTTAATTAATTATTATAAAAAAAACAATTAAAAAGTTAATTAATTATTATAAAAAAACAATTAAAAAGTTAATTAATTATGAAAAAAAAAACAATTAAAAAGTTAATTAATTATGAAAAAAAAAATTAAAAAGTTAATTAATTATAAAAAAAACAATTAAAAAGTTAATTAATTAAAAAAAAACAATTAAAAAGTTAATTAATTATAAAAAAAAAACAATTAAAAAGTTAATTAATTAAAAAAAAAACAATTAAAAGAATTAATTAATTATAGAAAGGCACTAGAAAAATGAAAAAAAAAACGAAAACACTGAAATCAGGCCCTCAAAATAAAAACCCTTGAATCCATGAGGAAAAAATGTTAAGGACATCTACAAAAATAAAAACCACATACTGAAAAACAAAACATCAACGATGACGTAGGTGGTGGTTGATGACATCAGCAACGATCGAGTGGTGACGTTTGTGTGTCAAAAGTGGCTGTCACGTGTCAGAGGAGATGGCAAGATTTGCCGAATGCTGCATTGTGAGAAGCTTCAAAAAAAATTCTTATTTATGAGAGACTTTAAAAATATTTTTTTGGAACTAAAAAAGTAAAATTAGTGAAAAAGGTTCGCCATTAAAGATTAAAAATAAACTGAAACGTTAAAAATTAATAAAAATTAAAATTTTTTATGAAAACTACGCTGAATATTTAGACTCTTTGGAGACTCAAGTGAATATAAAAAATAAAAATTTTGATTAAAAAGGAAAAATTGAAAATTTGAAATCAATAAAAAAACTAAAAATAAGAAGTTGATACAAGTTGGTAATATTTAAGACAACAGCGGAGTGTTAGTGATGGATGACGAGGAGGAGGAGGAGGAGGAGGAAGAGGAGGTGAGAAGAAGAAAGCCAAAACGTAATCATGTTTTTTTTATATTAAACTTTTTTTAAATATTACAAAAAAATGTTGTGATTTAAAAAAAAAATTTTTAATGGAAGCGTTCAATTAATTAATTAATTAATTATTTAATTAATTAATCATTTATTTATTTATTTATTTATTTATTTATTTATTTATTTATTTATTTATTTATTTATATATTTATTTATTTATTTATTTGTTCAATTAATCAACAGGTGTTCAGTCCTTTGAGAAAAGTATGTTGGTGTTGGAATCAAACATATCATGCATGCATCCATTCATCCATCCAACCACATATACAATACAATATAATACAATACAATATAATACAATACAATACAATACAATACAATACAATACAATACAATACAATACAATACAATACAATACAATACAATACAATACAGAACAATACAATACAGAACAATACAGTACAATACAATAAAATACAAAACGATACAATAGAATACGATACAAAAAAAACAAAACAAAACAAAACAATACAATAGGATATAATACAAAACAATATAATACAATACAATACAATACAAAACAATATAATACAAATACAATACAAAAAAATATAATAAAATACAATACAAAACAATATAATACAAATACAAATACAAATAGTTTCATAATGGCACTAACATCGTAGAGTTTCGAGGCCACTCAAAACACATCCATCCAACCAAACACCCAAAAGAGGTGGAAATCGGAAAAACGCTAATGAGCATACATTGAAAAAACAATGATCAGTGTTTGACCCCCCCAGAGAGGCAGTACTAATCCTTCCCCATACTAATGACCATACTAACAGTGATGGTCATTACGCCCCCAGAGAGGCAGTACGTGGTGGAGGTGCACACGGCTGACGTCAGCAAGGCAGGCACTGACGCCAACGTCTGCATCAACATCGTCGGAGAAATGGGTACCTGTTGTTGTTGTTGTTGTTGTTGTTGTTGTAGGTGTTGTAGGTGTTGTTGTTGTTGTTGTTGCTTCTGCTATTGTTTTTGATGCTGCTGCTATTTTTGTTGTTGTTGCTGTTGTTGTTGTTGTTGTTGTTGTTGTTGTTTATCTTAAGCGCCTGAGGATAGTCCTCAGATGCGCTAAAGCTGGTTGTGGAAGGCGCATAAGTTCATCATAGGAGGTCCCGATGTTGTGGCAGAAGCGGGCCCTTGCGAAAGCTGGGCAATTGAGCCAGAGGTGTTCGGCTGATTCGACTTCTTCCTCACAGAGTCGACAGAGGTCTGAATCTGCTTTTCCTGTAAGGTGCAGCCATCGGCGGAGACTTGGGTGGTGTCCGCTTCGGAACCTGACCAGATCCGTCAGTTCTGCCTTGTTAAGGGTGTTCTCCTTGATTTGGTTTGTGTTGGTGGTGTATAGGTCCAAGAAACGGTGATGGCTGCTCGAGAGTGGTCTGTCTTCTCGATGAATCACCGCTTTCCTGGTCTTTGGGTCTAAGTTCCGCTCGGCCGGTTGTGGTAAAGTGGATCCCCGCTTGGCTTCTGAGTCCGCCAGCTCATTGCCCCAAAGGTTACAGTGTCCGGGGGCCCAGACAATGAGTAGTTCTTTGGAACGAGTGATTCTGGCGATGGAGCGTTGATAGATGACGATGATCGGGTCGGTTTGGTGTGGGTTGCCTGTGGCTTCCACTAGGGATTTGCAATCACAGACAATGACCGCCCTGTGCCAATCATTTTCACTCTCTAGCCACTTCAAAGCAGCTTCTAGCGCTGCTTTTTCCGCCGAGTAGGAACTGCTGCGCACCCCTGTAGGTGCGTGCCATCGGTGGAGGACTTTTTTGTCTCTGGCTATGATCATGCCAGCTCCACCGTTTCTGGTGCCATCTGTCGTAGAACCATCAGTGTAGATCTGGAGGTCGCTATGACCTACTTCCTCGATGGTTCGTTGGGCTTTTTCCAGTTGGACGATTTGAGGCATCGACTTGCTCGCTGGTGTCATGTAGATGGGGGCTGGAGGTGGGCGGTCCCAAGGGGGTGGGAGCCTCGCTTCGCCGGTTTGGTGTTGAGAGAACAGATTAAGTTCCCTTAAAACCGGCGTGGCCAATCCCCGCCAATCTTTTTTTACAAGTCTTTGAGGAGCTTGTCGGTCCAAGGTCAGTCTCCGGGGGTCAGTGTCAGCCTGTTGTAGCCAACTATCCGCCTTAAGAAGTGACAAGGTCTTGTACCTTGCTTCCAGTGGGGTGAGATGTGCCTCTTTTAGAACGAATTCTCCAGGGGTCGATCTTAGGTGACCAGTGATGGCTCTAGCTGCGTTCAGCTGGGCACTTTCAAGCTTCCCTAGGTTGGATTTCGATAACCAGGGAGCCCAAGCCTGTGAACCATATTCGGCCAAAGATCTTTGAATGGCGATGTAGATTGTTCTCAACTCTGCTGGTCGCCATCCCCAAGTTGTGCCCCCAAGGGCACGGAGAATGTTCGTCCTCTTGGTCATAGCCTGGCATACCTTTTTAGCGTGCTCGCTGAAAGTGAGCTGTCGGTCGTATTGGACGCCTAAAAAGGTAGGAGCGCGTTGAAGGAAAGGGGTAAACCTCTGATTGTAATATGCGGCTGCCATGACGCTTCAGCTGTGCATAGGCTGAAGAAAGAGACCTCACACTTGTTTGTATTAAGTGTGAGACGGGCATCATCACTCCACTTCACTACCTTGTCAACTTCTTTTTGGAGCTTCTTTGTCATGTCTATTTTACTCCTTCCTCTGCATGCAATCGCCAGGTCATCGGCATAGGCACTCACGAGGGTTGTGTCTTCAAATTGCATGAGGAGATCATTAATATATATGACGAAGAGCAAGGGGGACAAAACTGATCCTTGTGGGAGACCTTCCTTGAAAGTTCTCGATCGCCCAACCTTGGCATTGACCCTGACGCGGGCTTGTCGGTTCGTCAGCCACGAACTGATCCACACCAGGAAGCGAGCCGGGATACCTAGAATGTGCATCTTTTGCAGCAGACCTGTTCTCCAGACCCTATCATAGGCTTTGCTGAAGTCGAACAGGGTCATTCCTGTCCGTAGCCTCTCCGACGACTGGAATCCGTCAGAGATGTGTTGTGATAGGCGGAGGCATTGGTCCACTGTGCTTCGACCCTTCCGGAACCCGGCTTGCCATGGACTCAGCAGGGAATGCTCTTCAAGCCACCATGAGAGACGATTTACGATCATTCTTTCAAGTAGCTTGCAGATCGTTGATGTGAGGGCAATGGGCCGGTAACTGTCTACCGACTGTGGGTCCTTATCTTTTTTGAGAAACGGGATGATGACCGCATCCCGCCAAGACTGAGGGCACCAGCCTTCGAGCCAACTGTGGTTAAGAATTTTGAGTAGTTCTACCTCCACGTCGGCTGGAAGGTGCTTGAGAAGGTCTGGTGCTATTTCATCTGGACCCGCCGCTTTTCCCACTTTGATCTGTTTAAGGGCACTCTGGAGCTCGTCCTGGTGGAAAGCCTGTTCTGGGGTACGTCTAGGGCATCTCAACAGGGATTGCATATCCTGTCGATGTTGCTTGACTGCCAGTCTGCTCACTCGGTCGCTAGTCCTGCTACTAACGTTGGCATATTCTTGTATAAAAGCGTTCGCTTTGGCCTGATCACGGTGGTACAGTCGGCCTCTATATTGCAAAGCCTTTCCTGTTGGCTGTTGCTCATTATTCTTGAAGCCCCGAACTGTACGCCACGCTAACCTCGCGTCTTTTCCCGCTTTTATCTTTTCAAGGTGGTTGCGCCAGGACATGCGCTTTGCTTCTTCCACCTTTTCTGCCACTTCTTTGGATTTCTGCAGCCATGCTGTGCGGTTCAAAGCCAGGTTGCGACGAAGTCGGTTGCGCTCTTTCATGAGACACTTGATTTCGTCGTTCATGTAAGAAGTTTCATTTGTCCTGAGAACTCTGAGCGGTATGGTCATTGAGGCTGCTTTTTTCAAAGCTTCTGTGAAGATGAAGAGCTTCTTCGAGGGAACCTCTTCAGCAGCCAGCTCAGTGAGGGACTCCATGACAATTTCTTGGAACCTGGCCCAGTTAGCTTTGTGGTAGTTTGGACGAGTTTTAGTCTTTTGGTTTTCATAACCAACTCCCTGGTTGCACTTTATCAGCACCGGGAAGTGGTCAGAGTTTAGCTCGTTCAGAACTGACCAATCAAAATTATTTGCCGCATCAGCATCTACCAGGGTGATATCCGGGGAGCTGAAGCCTGGACCTTGGTTGTTGCGAGAAGTTCGAGTGGGAGTGCCATCGTTGAGGACCAGCTTGAAGTTGTCTTCCGCCCATTGTAACAGTGTTGTTCCACGTTCGTCGGACCGTGCAACATCATCCCAGACGGGATGATGTGCATTGAAATCACCGCAGATCAAACCCTGAGCTGACGGTAGACTGGCAACGAGTTTTGAAAAGTCCATCGTGTGTGTTGAGCTCTCCGGTGGGATATAGACGTTTGTGATGGAGATGGAACGTCTACTCGAGGTTGGTAGAAGTATGCACTGCTGTTCTAAGGGGATTACTGCGGGGCACTGGGGCACCGAGTATTGGAGGCCTTTTTTGATGTAAGTGATGAGGCCTCCACCTCTTCTTGTGTGAGTTCCACTACCCTTCCTGTCCGTTCTGATAGCATCAAAACCTTCCAGTAGAGGGGTAGGGTCCTCCAAACCAAGCTTGGTTTCTTGTAGCAGAATGATGTCCACTGCGTACTTCTTTATGACCACTCGGAGTTCGGGGATCTTCGTTGCCAGGTAATCGCAATTCCATTGCATTACGGTCAGCCTTTTAAGGGTGTTTCGGGGCTTCTGTGGTGCTCCGTTCGACTGTTGGGTTGTCCCACTGTTAGGGGCGGAAATACAGGTCTGGCAGGTCCAGCTGTGGGTGCTTCGAAGATGCTCCAAGGCAGGCCTTGTTTGTGGAGCACATTTGAGGTGGAATCCTCTCTTGCATTCGGAGCACTCAAGTGGGGCCCTATAGTTAGCCAGCCGGCCACGACATGCTGGGCACATTGTATTTTTTGGTTTCTTCTTGTTGGATGTATGGTTATTATTATTATTGTTATTATTATTATTATTATTATTATTATTATTATTATTATTATTATTATTATTATTATTATTATTATTATTATTATTATTATTATTATTATTATTATTATTATTATTATTATTATTATTATTATTATTATTATTATTATTATTATTATTATTATTATTATTATTATTATTATTATTATTATTATTATTATTATTATTATTATTATTATTATTGTTATTATTATTATTATTATTATTATTATTGGTTGTGTGTTTGCCATTAGTGTTGTTGGAGGTTAAGTTGTTATGGTTACAGACGTGGCAGCACCAATTTACGTGTGGTGTATAGCGGGAGACATTAGCACATTTCCTGTGGGAGATGCCACCGCAACTATGACACCTGATGGCAATGCTGTTTAGTCTCATTTTCGTATTGCAGACACAGCATTGTTTATTTGTTCCCATCGCCTGCGTGGTTGTTGTGGTTGAAGTCGCGAGTCCAGCGCAGGGCCTGCAGATGAAGCCTTGAGTTCTCTTTTTGTTTCGAGTAAGGCCAGAGCAAGTCCTGTGGTATGGCTGGCTGCAGCTTGAACAGGTGATGGGGGTGATGTCACGCCTGATTGTCTTAGTGCATCCTCGGCACGCTGGTCCTGGATTTACCTCGACGTCGCCCGCCCTCAAGAGGAGAGACCGGAGGTACAGGGCGGGATGTGCACCTTCGGCTATTGAAAAAGGGAGGTGGGGATGGAGGGGGTTTGTAGTTTGCGCCTTCCACAGCGCAGCTTGGTCGATGGGTTGGTTGGGTTCGAATGTCGCCACTTGGCGGCATCTCGTTGGACACCACGTGAAGGTCCCAACTCTTGTCCAACGCTGTTGTTGTTGTTGCTGTTGTTGTGCTGTTGTTGTTGTTGTGGTGTTGTTGCTGTTGTTGTTGCTGTTGTTGTTGCTGTTGATGTGGTGTTATTGTTGTTGATGTTGTTGTGTGGGTGTTGTTGTTGGTGTTTTCGCTAATTTTGTTGTTGTTGCTGTTGTTGTTGTTGCTGGTGTTGTGGCTGTTGTTAATACTGTCGTTGTCGTTGATGTTGCTAATGTTGGTATTATTATCATTATAACTTAATAAGAATACTACGACTACTACTAATAATACTTCACTATACACTTATTATAACAGCAACAGTAAATGTAATATTATTGACGTGGTTGGCCAGGCGAGACAGGAGAGATGGCGCTGGACAATTTGCAAAACAACTTCGAACGAGCAAAAGTCGACGTATTCACGGTTCGTGTCCTCTTGATTAAGTGCCTTGATGTCTTATCAAGTGAATTGCTGAATTGGTTGAAGCTTCGATGGAATGATTGCTTGACTCATTAACTAATCAATTAACTTTTTCATTTATTCAATTATTCATTCATTTAATTATCAATTCATCCATTATACATCCCCTTCTTTGTTGCGTCAGGTGGAGGGGAAGGAGGTGGGGCGGGTGAAGAGGGTGGTGGTCCGTCACGACAATAGCGGCCTCATGCCCGCCTGGTTCCTCCACAAGGTACCCTCACCTTTCCTCCTTCTCTAATTTCTCTTTCTCTCACTCCTCCTCTTTCTCTCACTCCTCCTTCTTTTCTCACTCCTTCTTCTTTTCTCACTCCTTCTTCTTTTCTCACTCCTCCTCTTTCTTTCACTCCTCCTTTTTTTCTCACTCCTCTTCCTTCTCTCACTCCTTCTCTTTCTTTCACTCCTCCTCTTTCTTTCACTCCTCCTCTTTTTCTCACTCCTCTTCCTTCTCTCACTCCTTCTCTTTCTCACACTCTTTTTACTTCTCTTTTTGCTCCTCCTTCTTTCACTCCTTTCACTCCTTCTCTCCTTCCTCATTGTCCCACTATTTTCGTTCTTTTTTCACTCCTTCTTTCACTCATTTTCACTCCCATCAAACAGATTTTAGTTAAAACAAAAAACCACAACACAAAAGAAACTAATAAAAAGAAGAAATACAAAGACAACAACAAGAAGGATGACGATGATGAAGATGACTACACAACATGCGTGTTCATGTGTCAGAAGTGGTTCGACAAAGACAAGTTCGACAAAAAGATTGAGAGGATTCTATATGTTACTGAAGTTCAAGGTGCAGAAGCAGAAGATGATGATGACTATCATTATGATTATCGCAAGGATTATGGTGATGATTATCGCAAGGATTATGGTGATGATTATCGCAAGGATTATGATGATGGTAGTTATCGCAAGGATTATGATGGTGATGATTATCGCAAGGATTATGGTGGTGATTATCGCAAGGATTATGGTGATGATTATCGCAAGGATTATGGTGATGATGATTATCGCAAGGATTATGGTGATGATCGTTATCGCAAGGATTATGGTGATGATTATCGCAAGGATTATGGTGATGATTATCGCAAGGATTATGGTGATGATTATCGCAAGGATTATGATGGTGATTATCGCAAGGATTATGGTGATGATTATCGCAAGGATTATGGTGATGATTATCGCAAGGATTATGGTGATGATAGCAGATCGGGAAGGCTCAGAGGGAGTAGTAGTAGGAGGGAACCATCATTCGTGCTAGGAGGCAATGATTATGGAGAAGAAGGAGGACATGGTGATAAGAGAGGCAAGGGCAGCAGTAGCAGGAGGGACCAGGATAGTGATATGGCAAGCATCCTTGATAACACAAGTACTTCCTGTTGTGACAAATATCATCATAATTTCACCGTCATCTCTATCAACATTCTTATCACTTAAATTTCCATTATCGTCACCTTTTTCACCATCATCTCCTTCACCATCATCTCCTTCACCATCATCTCCTTCACCATCATCTCCTTCACCATCATCTCCTTCACCATCATCTCCTTCACCATCATCTCCTTCACCATCATCTCCTTCACCATCATCTCCTTCACCATCATCTCCTTCACCATCATCTCCTTCACCATCATCTCCTTCACCATCATCTCCTTCACCATCATCTCCTTCACCATCATCTCCTTCACCATCATCTTCTTCACCATCATCTCCTTCACCATCATCTCCTCCACCATCATCTCCTTCACCATCATCTCCTTCACCATCATCTCCTTCACCATCATCTCCTCCACCATCACCTCCTTCACCATCATCTCCTTCACCATCATCTCCATCACCATCATCTCTTTCACCATCATCTCTTTCACCATCATCTCCTTCACCATCATCTCCTTCACTATCATCTCCTTCACCATCATCTCCTTCACCATCATCTCCTTCACCATGATCTCCTTCACCATCATCTCCTTCACCATCATCTCCTTCACCATCATCTCTTTCACCATCATCTCTTTCACCATCATCTCCTTCACCATCATCTCCTTCACCATCATCTCCTTCACCATCATCTCCTTCACCATCATCTCCTTCACCATCATCTCCTTCACCATCATCTCCTTCACCATCATCTCCTTCACCATCATCTCCTTCACCATCATCTCCTTCACCATCATCTCTTTCACCATCATCTCCTTCACCATCATCTCCTTCACCATCATCTCCTTCACCATCATCTCCTTCACCATCATCTCCTTCACCATCATCTCTTTCACCATCATCTCCTTCACCATCATCTCCTTCACCATCATCTCCTTCACCATCACCTTCTTCACCATCATCTCCTCCACCATCATCTCCTTCACCATCATCTCCTTCACCATCATCTCCTTCACCATCATCTCCTTCACCATCACCTCCTTCACCATCATCTCCTCCACCATCATCTCCTTCACCATCACCTTCTTCACCATCATCTCCTTCACCATCACTACAACACATAAAATCACCACTTCGTCCCCCCCCCAAATTCAATACCACCAACCTTATTCTATCACCATTCTACCACCATAGTTTATACAATAGAAATTCATACGGGCGATAAAAGAGGTTCAGGAACTGACGCTAACGTTTCTTTGGTGATTTATGGAGAAGATGCTGAAACCGGTTTGAAAATTGTTCTTTCATGATTGTGCTCTCATGGAGCCACAAACTGACAAATTCTTTGTATGTCTCTGCTACAAATTCTTTGTATGTCTCTGCTACAAATTCTTTGTATGTCTCTGCTACAAATTCTTTGTATGTCTCTGCTACAAATTATTTGTATGTCTCTGCTACAAATTATTTGTATGTATCTGCATAGTTTACTAAAAATACAATACTGAAAGAACCACTGAGCAAAGAAATCAGAGAAAAAAAAACAAAAAACAACTAACTAATCAAACAAATGAAAAAATAAATTTTAAAATATTACAAAACCAACCAGGCAAACAAACAAACCACAAACCATGCAAACAAACAAACCACAAACCATGCAAACAAACAAACTACCAACCATGCAAACAAACAAACCACCAACCATGCAAACAAACAAACCACCAACCAGGCAAAAAAACAAAACACCAACCATTCAAACAAACAAACCACCAACCATGCAAACAAACAAACCACCAACCATGCAAACAAACAAACCACCAACCATGCAAACAAACAAACCACCAACCATGCAAACAAACAAACCACCAAGCAAACCACCAACAGGACCGATAGCCCTGAAGCAGTCGAACAACTTGAACAAGTTCGAGAGAGGGGCAGTCGATGTGTTCAACGTGGTGGAAGCTGGTGTTGGTCGAGTCACTGCTGTCAAGTGGGTGGTGATGGTGGGAATTTAATGAAGGTGGCAGTGAGGGTGATGGAGCTTGTGGTGATGAAGATGGTGAACACGCACACACACACACACACACACACACACACACACACACACACACACACACACACACACACACACACACACACACACACACACACACACACACACACACACACACATACATACACACACACACACACACACACACACACACACACACACACACACAAACAAACACACACACACACACACACACACACACACACACACACACACACACACACACACACAAACACACACACACACACACAAACAAACACACACACACACACACACACACAAACACACACACACACACACACACACAAACACACACACACAAACACACACAGGTTAAGCCAAGACAAGTCGGGTTTAAGTTCTGATTGGTTGGTTGACAAAATGGTTGTCAAGTGTCAAGAAGCCAGAAAAAGAAACAAAGACGAACAAAGGAACAAAGAAGGACAAAAGGACTCAGGCAGAGTCACAGAGAGAGACAAGGAGGAAGATTCAGAGAGAGACAAGATGGTGGTGTATATTTTCGATGTGGTAGATGGCTGGTTGAATGATGACAAGAATGAAGTTGTACTGAAGCCAACAAGGGTGATAAGGAAGTGATGTTGATGATGATGATGATGATGATGATGATGATGATGATGATGATGATGATGATGATGATGATGATGATGATGATGATGATGATGATGATGATGATTATGACGATGATGATGATGATGATGATGATGATGATGATGATGATGATGATGATTATGACGATGATGATGATGATGATGATGATGATGATGATGATGATGATGATGATGATGATGATGATGATGATGATGATGATGATGATGATGATGATGATGATGATGATTATGACGATGATGATGATGACGACGACGACGGCGGTGCTGGTTTCAAAAACACTGATAACAACGAAACAGTTTGAGTAACAGTGTTTTTAAAGTAATTTTGTGTGATAACACTGACCAGGAACTCGAAAGTTCAGCTGCCGATTGGCGTCTGTGCCATGCACCAGTACCACCAATTACTAAAAACTATGCGACGTTTGAATCCCAAGTAGTGCTTGAACACCTATATCAAAACTCTATTAAAAACATCAAGCGCCTCTTGGAGGCAGTTTATTAAATAAATTTTAATGTTTTTATTGAATAAAAAATAATAATTAATTTTATTTTAACTGTTTTTAATTATTAAAAATTCATAAATTTTGAAAATTTTGAAAACCAATTTTTTTAAACAATTTGATGAAAAAATTAAATTAAACTGAGTTTGAAAAATCAACCAGACAACAAAATTTACAATAAAAATAACATAAACAACAAAAGCTATAGTCGAGTTTCTTGTCTTGGCACCTGATAATGCGTAGCAAGAAGACAATGATAGGGTGCATAGTGTGATATCACTGACCAGCTAAATTAAACTTCTCTTAATATTTGAGTTTTGCCTAATTTTTCTTTGTTCTCTTTTTTCATTTTTTCTTCATCACATTTTTTGCAACATAAAAGATTTTTCAGTAGTTATTTGACTGCACGATATTTCATATTCTTCAGTACTTATTCAACTCAGACCAACTCTGAACTTCAGAGCCTTCATCAGCCTCCATCTTCTATGGTGAACATATGTCCTTATTTCACACTAACTATTCGTAACCTTATGTTTCTTTAACACCTCTGCGCCTGCGCCATAACCTGTTGCTCTGTAAAGTGTGATCGGGTGTGCCCAGGTTTGAGTTCTAAAAGCGGCAACTCAATTAAAGTACAGACGCCGTCCCAGAGTCTCCGGTCCTGTAGTAGCTCACAGCGAGTAAAACCGTTTCCATGGGAGCGCTCTCGAACAGTGTGGATCAGCGCTATGCAAATGATTTGATTAGAATTATATTATATATAAAAACATGAATAAATATTATTTTTAAAACGCCAAACAAACAACTGAAGCGCTACAAAAATATGCAGTATAATACAACAACAAACATACAAACATACAAACATACAAACATACAAACATACAATGAAAATGCAAGAAAATTCAACACAA
This sequence comes from Branchellion lobata, assembly GCA_947562095.1. NCBI lineage: Eukaryota > Metazoa > Annelida > Clitellata > Hirudinida > Piscicolidae > Branchellion > Branchellion lobata. Next base: position 602,225 of record OX387253.1, on the reverse strand, counting down.
CGCAAGACAGCCAACATGATTTTCGTTTTTTGTTGAAATGACATCAGGATATTTCATTGAATGAAAGAATTTGAATATTCAAAATAAAAACATAATTAAAAAAATTAATTTTTTTTTAAATTTTAATTTAATTTTTTTTTTTAAATTTTAATTGAAAAATAAGTACAGAAAGGTGTTTTGAATAATCCGTTGCATTCTTAGCTGAAAAACACCGTTACACTCAATAAAAATAATCTTTATGACGTTGAAAAAAAAAAACACTCAAAACGCTATTAAAAACATCAAGCGCCTCTTGGAGGCAGTATATTAAATAAATTTTAATGTTTTTATTGAATAAAAAATAATAATTAATTTTATTTTAACTGTTTTTAATTATTAAAAATTCCTAAATTTTGAAAATTTTGAAAACAAATTTTTTTAAACAATTTGATGAAAAAATTAAATTAAACTGAGTTTGAAAAATCAACCAGACAACAAAATTTACAATAAAAATAACATAAACAACAAAAGCTGTTGTTGTTGTTGTTATGACGTAATCAATGTTATTCAGCATTCGACCAATCAGACGTCTTTTAGGTCAACATTGTAAATTTTAAAATATTTTTGGTGTGATAATGACGACGATGATGACGATGATGATGATGATGATGACGATGATGATGATGATGATGATGATGATGATGATAATGACGATGATGATGACGATGATGATGATGACGATGATGATGATGACGATGATGATGATGACGATGGTGATGATGATGAGATGGTGGTGATGATGATGATGATGGTGATGATGATGATGATGGTGATGATGACGACGACAATGAAGGTTGATAATTTTGTTATCACGGAGTGACAAGCGAGAGGAGCGTTAGCGACACTGGTGAAAGGTGGTGGCTCACAACTGTGAAGGCAATAACTATATAGCAAACTATGAACATGAATCATCATAATTATAGTTTAAATTATTAATATTAATTATCATGATCATATTTTAAATTATTAATATTATTTATCATAATTATATTTTAAATAATTAATATTATTTATTATAATTATATTTTAAATAATTAATAATATTTATCATAATTATATTTTAAATAATTAATATCATTTATCATAATTATATTTTAAATAATTAATATTATTTATTATAATTATATTGTGAATTATTAATATTATTTATCATAATTATATTGTGAATTATTAATATTATTTATTATAATTATATTGTGAATTATTAATATTATTTATCATAATTATATTGTGAATTATTAATATTATTTATTATAATTATATTGTGAATTATTAATATTATTTATCATAATTATATTTTAAATAATTAATATTATTTATTATAATTATATTGTGAATTATTAATATTATTTATTATAATTATATTGTGAATTATTAATATTATTTATCATAATTATATTGTGAATTATTAATATTATTTATTATAATTATATTGTGAATTATTAATATTATTTATCATAATTATATTGTGAATTATTAATATTATTTATTATAATTATATTTTAAATTATTAATATTATTTATCATAATTATATTTTAAATAATTAATATTATTTATTATAATTATATTGTGAATTATTAATATTATTTATTATAATTATATTTTAAATAATTAATATTATTTATTATAATTATATTTTAAATAATTAATATTATTTATTATAATTATATTGTGAATTATTAACATTAATTATCATAGTTATATTGTGAATTATTAATATTATATATTATAATTATATTGTGAATTATTAAAATTAATTATCATAGTTATATTAAAAATCATTATTATATTCATTTAAAATTGAAAACAGTTAGAATCCTGATTAATAGAATGAATGAATTTATTCGAAATGAGGTGATAAAATGTGAATGATAAGGATCGCTTACATTCAATAGCTTATGAAGGAAGGAGTTAGCAAAAAGATAAATAAAAACAAAAAAAAAATATGGAACAAACTATTAACAATAAAAATAACAAAAATGAATCTTAATTCAACGAATGATATCCTGCAAGTCATTACAATCCAAAAATCATGAATATTCGAGTTGAAAGATTTCAATTTTGCATATAGCGCTGAACATTTTTTTGTCCATCATTACGAAAAATTGTTTTCATCAGAAACAAAATAATAATCCGACATAATCATGACTTCATTTTCTCTTGCATCTTCATTTTTGTTTCATTGACTTTCAATGGAAACTTTTGAAACTTTTGAAAACTTTTGGAAATTGATTTATATGGAGTTAAATTGAAAATTGTATTTTTAAAAATAAAATTATTAAAAACAAAAATCATTAAATTATTTATTAAACAAACAAATCATTTTTATGAGCTTGATTCATTTTTCCTGCATTATTTAAATTATTTAAATAGCCTTTAATGATAACTTTTGAATCTTTATAAGTATTAAATTATTTAATATATAAATAAAAAATAAATTTATTTAATATATAAATAAAAAACCATTTAAAAGTAATAATTTATTTAATATATAAATAAAAAACCATTTAAAAGTATTAATTTATTTATTATACAAATAAAAAACCATGAAACCATCCATAATACAAGTGAGTTATGGTGTAATGTCAATCACATAAGCAGCTATTACAGTATCCATGATGAAAAATCTTATCAGCATGGTGTTTGGAACAAAAAAGTAGCTAATAATAATGATAATAATAATAATAATAATAATAATAATAATAATAATAATAATAATAATAATAATAATAGTAATAATAATAATAATAATAATAATAATAATAATAATAATAATAATAATAATAATAATAGTAATAATAATAATAATAATAATAATAATAATGATAATAATAATAATAATAATAATAATAATAATAATAATAATAATAATAATAATAATAATAATAATAATAATAATAGTAATAATAATAATAATAATAATAATAATAATGATAATAATAATAAGAATAATAATAATAATAATAATAATAATAATAATAATAATAATAATGATAATAATAATAATAATAATAATAATAATAATAATAATAATAATAATAATAATAATAATAATAATAATAATGATAATAATAATAATAATAATAATAATAATAATAATAATAATAATAATAATAATAATAATAATAATAATAATAATAATAATGATAATAAATGAAACTATGAATATATATTATATTATTAATAATAATATAGAATGCAAGTGAACATGGGAACAATTTGGTGGTTGATTATAATACAAAAGCACTAACATTTTGAAATATAAGGGCAATGAAAGTTATTTATAGTTATTTGCGACAGGAAAATGATAGGAGAATCGCAAAAAATCACAAAGAACAAAAAAAATCACAAAACAACAAAGAACTAACAACAAAACCACAAAAAACTAACAACAAAACAACAAAGAACTAACAACAAAACAACAAAAAACTAACAACAAACAACAAAGAACTAACAACAAAACAACAAAGAACTAACAACAAAACAACAAAGAACTAACAACAAAACAATAACGTCATCATAACTCGACAGTTTTAAAATCCGATTGTTGTAGGCTACCCTCACCATCCCTTACCTCCTCCACCTTCACTCCCTCCTCCACCATCCCTCCCTCCTTCACTGCCACTCTCTTCCCACCCCTCCCACCACCATCATCTTCTTCTTCTTCTTCTTCATCACCCAAAACAACCTCGTGAGTGCTTTGTATGACGTCATCAAGAATTTCAAGCTCATCTAATTGGCTGGTGATGTTTTGGTCTTTGTTGTTGACGTCTACGTTTTTTGTTGCATTGTTTTTATTGTTGTTATTGTTTATATTGTTGTTATTGTTTATATTGTTGTTATTGTTTATATTGTTGTTATTGTTTATATTGTTGTTTATGTCTTCACCATCGTTTGTTATAATAGTAGTTACATGGTTACCAGCTCCTAACTTGTTGTTGTCATGACTGCCTATGGTAGTAGTGGTTGCAGTGGTGGTGTTGTCATGACTGCCTATGGTAGTAGTGGTTGCAGTGGTGGTGTTGTCATGACTGCCTATGGTAGTAGTGGTTGCAGTGGTGGTGTTGTCATGACTGCCTATGGTAGTAGTGGTTGCAGTGGTGGTGTTGTCATGACTGCCCATGGTAGTAGTGGTTGCAGTGGTGGTGTTGTCACGACTGCCTATGGTAGTAGTGGTTGCAGTGGTGGTGTTGTCATGACTGCCTATGGTAGTAGTGGTTGCAGTGGTGGTGTTGTCATGACTGCCTATGGTAGTAGTGGTTGCAGTGGTGGTGTTGTCATGACTGCCCATGGTAGTAGTGGTTGCAGTGGTGGTGTTGTCATGACTGCCTATGGTAGTAGTGGTTGCAGTGGTGGTGTTGTCATGACTGCCTATGGTAGTAGTGGTTGCAGTGGTGGTGTTGTCATGACTGCCTATGGTAGTAGTGGTTGCAGTGGTGGTGTTGTCATGACTGCCTATGGTAGTAGTGGTTGCAGTGGTGGTGTTGTCATGACTGCCCATGGTAGTAGTGGTTGCAGTGGTGGTGTTGTCATGACTGCCCATGGTAGTAGTGGTTGCAGTGGTGGTGTTGTCATGACTGCCTATGGTAGTAGTGGTTGCAGTGGTGGTGTTGTCATGACTGCCTATGGTAGTAGTGGTTGCAGTGGTGGTGTTGTCATGACTGCCTATGGTAGTAGTGGTTGCAGTGGTGGTGTTGTCATGACTGCCTATGGTAGTAGTGGTTGCAGTGGTGGTGTTGTCAGCAGCAGTTGTTGTAGGGTCGTTATTGTTGTTTCCAACAGTAATTGTTGGCGTTATGTCATTGTTATTGTTGTCATGAACAGCAGTTGTAGTGTTGTTGTTGTCATGAACAGCAGTTGTAGTGTTGTTGTCAACTATATTATCAAAAGACGATGTTGCTATGTTGTTGTTTTCAGTATTGACAGTTGTTGTGTTGTTGTTTCCTTGAACAGTACTACTACTACTACTACTACTACTACTACTTGTAATAGTAGTAGTGTTAATGTTGTTGTTTGAGGTGACAGTAGTAGTTGTGTCACTGTTGTCAGTGGTTAGGTTAGGAAACTTGCTGGAGAAGACTTCAGTGTTGTTGGTTATGTTATCAGCATTGTTGTTGTTAGTGATGATAATAGTGTTGTTGTAAGGTTTATAATTGTTACTGTCGTCATTGTTAATTTTACTGCTGACGTCATTGACGTTGTCGTTTGGGAAGGTAAGGAAGGGGAAGGGTGACAATCGAGGGGAGTTGGGTGTGATGTTGGTATTGACGTTGTCAAAGAATGAGGCCGCCTCAGCTTTGTTGATATTGTTGAGACTGTTGTTGCTGATGCTAAGATTGTTGATGTTGTTGTTGTTACTACTAGAGTTTATGTTGTTGAGGTTATCATTGTTCGTGTTGTTAAAAAAATTGTCGGAGCTCTGCGATTTATTGAAACCAGTGATGTTGTTGTTGAAGCTGCTGTCAATGTTGTTGTTGACGTTGAAGCTGCTGCCAATGTTGTTGTTGACGTTGCCGTTGTCAGTGTAAGAGAAAGATGAAGTGGGCATTAGGAGAGGGAGAGGTTGTGGTGGCGTCAGAGTGACACCACTACTACCGCCACTAGCACACTCAGCGGTACTAGCAGTAACACCTCCAGTAACAACTCCAGCAACACCTCCAGTAACAACTCCAGCAACACCTCCAGTAACAACTCCAGCAACACCTCCAGTAACAGCTCCAGCAACACCTCCAGTAACAGCACCAAGAAGACCACAACCACCATTGCTATCATCTATCGCAACGTTACCAACAACAGCATCAAAACCACCACCTCCACAACCACCACCACCACCACCACCACCACCACCACCACCACCACCACCACCACCACCACCACCACCACCACCAGCAACACCACCACCACCACCAGCAACACTACCACCACCACCAGCAACACCACCACCACCACCAGCAACACCACCACCACCACCAGCAGCAGCTGCCGCAGCAGCAGCAGCATCTTCACAGGAAACGGAAGGACTAATGGGATGGTTGTGAACTTTTTGAATCTCTTGAATCAACCTCTTCACGGCAACTGACCACTTGGATGACTCTGTGTATGTATGTATTGATATATATATATATATGTGTTTGTGTGTGTGTGTTTGTGTGTGTGTGTGTGTGTGTGTGTGTGTGTGTGTGTGTGTGTGTGTGTGTGTGTGTGTGTGTGTGTGTTCTCTTCTGTTTTTTTCAACCTTTTTTTCCCTTCACCACCACAACCTCCAAACACCCTTACACCCCCTCCAAACACCCTTACACCCCCCCCAAACACCCTTACACCCCCTCCAAACACCCCACTTCATTCCCCCTCCAAACACCCTTACACCCCCTCCAAACACCCTTACACCCCCTCCAAACACCCTTACACCCCCTCCAAACACCCTTACACCCCCTCCAAACACCCTTACACCCCCTCCAAACACCCTTACACCCCCCCCAAACACCCTTACACCCCCTCCAAACACCCCACTTCATTCCCCCTCCAAACACCCTTACACCCCCTCCAAACACCCTTACACCCCCTCCAAACACCCTTACACCCCCTCCAAACACCCTTACACCCCCTCCAAACACCCTTACACCCCCTCCAAACACCCTTACACCCCCTCCAAACACCCTTACACCCCCTCCAAACACCCTTACACCCCCTCCAAACACCCTTACACCCCCTCCAAACACCCCTACACCCCCTCCAAACACCCTTACACCCCCTCCAAACACCCTTACACCCCCTCCAAACACCCTTACACCCCCTCCAAACACCCCACTTCATTCCCCCTCCCCCACCAGCAATATGATCCAACACAAGGCTCATCTGCAGCTCTTCAGCTACGTCACAACGACGCCTGTGGATTGCTGTTGATGGATGGATGAAAATGTGCACACACACACACACACACACACACACACACACACACACACACACACACACACACACACGCGCACACACACACACACACACACACACACACACACACACACACACACACACACACACACACACACAAACACACACACCTGTAGCCAGACGGGTCATACTCCATTTGACGGGATAAGAAAGGCGCTGTTCGTTCCACTGCTCACTAAATATCTGAATCTTCTTCTCTATCTCATCCATCAGGCGTTTCTGTGGTGATGGTGATGCTGGTGGTGTGGTGATGGTGATGCTGGTGGTGTGGTGATGGTGATGATGGTGGTGTGGTGATGGTGATGCTGGTGGTGTGGTGATGGTGATGCTGATGGTGTGGTGATGGTGATGCTGGTAGTGTGGTGATGGTGATGCTGGTGGTGTGGTGATGGTGATGCTGGTGGTGTGGTGATGGTGATGGCAGTAGTGTGGTGATGGTTATAATGATGGTAGTCATAGTGATGGTGATGAAGATGTTGGTAGTGACAACGATAGTGATGATGGAAATTTGCGAAGAAAATGATGAGAAAGAGCAAGAAACTTGGGAGGTGTGTTGGCAGTCCCGGATGGATCGTTGCAACCGTGTCACAGTGTAGTGGTACATTTGGACATCATCATGGAATGATGGAGTCTGCAAATCATCGTGGTCAATCACCCCCGACACTGGGAGGTCACTCATCGGGTCCTTAGCAACGGGAATGTCGGTTGCTAGAATAGTCGAGGGTGGGTTGTTGCCGGTAGTTGAAGGGTTGGTTGGCAGGTGGGTAAAAGGTTGGAGGTTGGTAGTGGGTGGTGGAGGGTGGAAGCCGGAAGTGGGAGCCTGCATTGTGGGTACTATAACAGGCCCGTGACATTGGGGTGCTTGGGTGTTGTTGGAAGGAGGAAGAAGATGGATTTGAGAAGGGTTGAGGTTGGCATGGGAGGATAGAGGAAGAAATGTGGTGGAAGAGGCATTGAATTGAGGTTGGATGGGAGGAGGAGTGGGATGGATGGAAGGAGAGGTGGGATGAATGGGAGGAGGAGTTGGATGGATGGGAGGAGGAGTGGGATGGATGGATAAAGAATGGATGTGTTGTGCAGAAGGAACAGTGTTGACATTCCATTGCTGATGATGCATCGGACCACCCATCTCCCCAAGGTTGGCATGAGGAGCTAAAATTGAAAAAAAAAATTTTTTTTTGCATAATTATGTAACTAATTAGTCATCAAATCATTAGTTTATAATCTCATACTAATTTTGTTTATTCCTAATTAGATTGAAAATCCTCCACACCAACCAGCATTCGGAAAGTTATGAGAGGCAGCTGTAGGTTGGATGTGATTGGACAAAGAAGTTAAGGCAGAGTTATTGACGGGGGGAGGGTTTGTAAGGGGAAAAGCAACCCTTTTGGAAAGAAGGTTCTTCCTCGGGGGGGTGACCATCTGCTCCCCACTGCCATAAATAAGAAAAGGCGGGTCATTCCAGCCCCTTTCTGTGTTACCTTGGTGATGTGTGGTGCCTTAAAGTAGTGGTGATGATTGTGAAATTGGTGAAGTTTGCAGGATTGGTGTATTCAGTAGAAGGGGTGTTTTCAGGTACAGATGAAGTTTGTGTGGTGAATGGGCAAGTCAAAGATTTGAAATTTTTTTTTTTGAAATTTCATTTTAAGTAATTCAAAAAATGCAAATACAACTTGACAGTGATTTATTGAAGAATTTGTGTTTAAACTGCTGATTAGCTCTATATAAATGTTTGTTTCATTTGAAATTGTTAATGGGTGCTATAAATAAAATTTCAAAAGATTTTGAAAGTATTTTTGAATTATTTAAAAAATTATCAAAAAAATCTACTTTCAGAATTCCAACTCATACAATGTGACGTGGCAAGATCAAATAGTGTGAAAATAGTGAATTATTTTGAAAAATATAAAATAGAAATATCATAAATTGACCTACCGGGTTTAGTTTGTCTCGACATCTTTTCAGAATTTCAAAGTTTAATAGAAATTTTCTAGCATCAACAACAACATAACTTATTGCAGATTTAAGATGAGACTTTGCTACGAGATGTCTTCGAAGAGTTAACGTGGAAATAAATGGATTTTTAAATAATATTTTTCAAAAACTTAAATAATTTTTTAAAGTAACAATTGATGTATTTATATATCAAAACAGCGAATATTATGAAAATAAAATCTAAAAAAAAGTTCGAGATAACATTCTTAAAAAGGTGTTATTATTAATAATATTCCCATTTACAATTTAAAGTTTTCAAAAAATGAAAATTTTCATGAATATAATTTTTTTTTCACAAAAAGTAAAAATAATTTTGCTCTGAAGAGCATTTCCTATTCACAAAAACAATTCCATAATGAATCACATGAGGTACAAACACACACACGTATGAAAGTAGTCTTAAAAAGACAAAACTCTCAATTCGTAAGCAAATAAATGGCATATCAGTGAGTGAGACTGCGGTGAAGCTTGAAGGTATGCCGCCATAAACCCGAGTTTAAAATTTCAAAGTTTTTGTAAAGTTGCTGTAAATTCAATGTTGTAACTTTCAGTAACACCAACCCTCGTCCCCACCCTCGTCACCACCCCTCGTCCCCACCCTCATCACCACCCTCGTCACCAACCCTCGTCACCACCCTCGTCACCAACCCTCGTCACCCCCCTCGTCACCACCCTCGTCACCACCCTCGTCACCACCCTCGTCACCACCCTCGTCACCACCCTCGTCACCACCCTCATCACCACCCTCGTCACCACCCTCGTCACCACCCTCGTCACCACCCTCGTCACCACCCTCATCACCACCCTCGTCACCACCCTCGTCACCACCCCTCGTCACCACCCTCGTCACCCCCCTCGTCACCACCCTCGTCACCACCCTCATCACCACCCTCGTCACCACCCTCATCACCACCCTCGTCACCACCCTCGTCACCACCCTCGTCACCACCCTCGTCACCACCCTCGTCACCACCCTCGTCACCACCCTCATCACCACCCTCGTCACCACCCTCGTCACCACCCTCGTCACCCCCCTCGTCACCACCCTCATCACCACCCTCGTCACCCCCCTCGTCACCACCCTCGTCACCACCCTCGTCACCACCCTCGTCACCCCCCTCGTCACCACCTTAAAGGGAATATTTTTACAACTGATTCTGAAAAATCGACTATTTAATATTCATAGAAATAATAATAAAAACAACAATAATAACAATAATCATAAAAATAATAAAAATAAAGGAAAAAAAACGATTGAAACAACAACAACAACAATAATAATAATAATAATAAATAATGACTTAAGCGCATTTCGACTTGGTGTATAGTTGCCATGACTTCCAGAAAAATCATCTGAATGATTGTTTACTAACAGAATTTAAAAATTGTGAAAAGCAAACTAGAATCGAAACCAAAGATCAAAAAAACAAAGTGCACAATAAAATATTATTAATATACAATAAATAATAATATTATACAAATTTATTATTATTATACAACAAATATTATTATTATGCAAAAAAGATGATACTATCATACAGGATAAATGATATTATCATGCAGAAAAGATGATACTATCATACAGGAAAGATGATACTATCCGAAAAAAATATATTACTTTCTATAAAGTTTATAGGAGACAAAGGAAGATAATGACAAAAAGTCATCACTCTCATGTCGAATTGGTGTTGAACACAACTGAAGTTTAGAGCATTGAACTCAAAACTTTAATAACATTTCAAATGTTATTGTATTAAATTATAATATATAATTAAATTATAATATATAATTAAATTATGATATATAATTAAATTAAAATATATAATTAAATTATAATATATAATTAAATTATAATATATAATTAAATTATAATATATAATTAAATTATAATATATAATTAAATTATAATATTTAATTGGATTATAATATTTAATTGGATTATATTGAATTATAATGCGCTTAATTAGATTATAATTGCATGACGTCATATCCTGTCAAGAGCCACAAGCAATTCCAGAAGGGCTCCTTAAACAGATTATCGGCTTGTTTCGTTAGGACACGCAATTGTTGGAAAAGTGAACTGGCACTCTTGAATTGCTAACGGAAACATTGATTGGACATTTAACAAAAGATCCGAATATATAAATACAAATGTTGTATGAAATGATTGTATTGTTTTATTTAAAAATAATAATAAAAGAAGTTTAAATAGGCATAGAATATAAAAAAAATGATTAGAAAAACAAAATGATTATAAAAACAAAATGAATGATTGTATATTATAAAATTATTGTATTGTAGTATAATAAAAATATAGTAAACGCACTGAGGTGAATAAATGCTTTGAAAATGTAAACAAAAACATACAAAGATAATTCATGAGAATGCGAAAAAAGAGATTGCGACGTGAAATGAGAAAATAAACAGAAATCGAAACAACAAAGAAAAATTAAAACAATCAACAACAACAACAACAACAACAACAAAGTATTTATTATTAAACGAATATTTATCAGTAAATCATATTTATTATGAGAAAAACATTCATTATTGGAAAATAATACTAATAATAATAATTATTATTATTATTGGAAAATATTTATTATTATTATTGGCATATAATTATTATTATTATTGGCATATAATTATTAGTATTATTGGCATATAATTATTAGTATTATTGGCATATAATTATTATTATTATTGGGAAATATTTATTATTATTACTGGCATATAATAATAATAATTATTATTATTATTGGCATATAATAATAATAATTATTATTATTATTGGAAAATATTTATTATTATTATTGGCATATAATAATAATAATAATAATAATAATAATTATTATTATTATTGTGAATAGAATTCTTTTAAACACAAAAGTGTATCATGCAAAATGGGGTTAAAACTAGAAAATGAAAGAATAAATTATTTTGAAACGATGGTGTGACGTAGTTGGTGGAAGTATCAATAAGTTTGACTAAAATTAAAAATAAATTATAAAAAAAACAACAATAATAATTATAATCATAAAAATAATAATAATAATGATAATTATTATTATTATTATTATTGTTTTAAAAAACAATTTTTTCGGTTTTAACAACAAGTATACTTTTTAAAATAATAATAATAATAATAATAATAATAATAATAATAATAATAATAGTGATTATAATATCAATGCTAATAGTTATTAATAGTATTATTATTATCAAATCTATCATTATTATTATTATTATTATTATTATTATTATTATTATTGTTGTTGTTATTGTCATTATGAAAATTAAGATGAAAAACATAATGAGTAAAACAGCAAAATAATGTTAAAGTGAAAAAAAAAATTTTTTTAAACAAAAAAAAAACAAACAAAAAAAAAAAATGAAAAAAAAACAAATAAACAAAAAATATTTTTAAAAAATTTAAAAAAAAAAAAACAAATAAACAAAAATAAAATAAAAAAATAAAAACAAAATAAAAAAAAATAAACAAAATAATAAAAAAAAACAAATAAAAAAAAACAAAATAAAAAATAAATAAAATTAAATTGAAAAAAAATAATAATCATTGAAAAAAAAAAAAAAAAAAAAAAAAAAAAAAAAGAAAAAATAAAATAAAATAAAATAAATAAAACAAATAAAAAACAAATAAAAAATAAATAAAAAAACAATTAAAAAAAACAATTAAAAAAAAAAACAAAAACAAAAAAAAAAAACAAATGAAAAATCCAAGAAATTTCATAAAAAAAGTGAAAGGTGAAAAAATAAGTAAAAAAACAAATATTTTGAAACAATAAAAACAAAACTAATACATACAGATGTTGACAAGATAAAAATAATTTTTATATTAATAATAAATAAATAAATAAATAAATAAATAAATAAATAAATAAATAAATAAATAAATAAATAAATAAATAAATAAATAAATAAATAAATGAATTAATGAATTAATTTAGTTAATTTTATATATATATATATATATATATATATATATATATATATATATATATATATATATATATATATATATATATATATATATATATATATATATATATATATATATATATATATATATATATATATATATATATATATATATATATATATATATATATATATATATATATATATATATATATATATAATCAATAAATACATGAAACTTAATAGAAAAATTGAGTTTGAATAAAAACCGAAAAAAGAAGAAAATGTGAAAAGAAACAAACAAAAAATACAATGGTGATGCAAACAATACAATACAAGACAAAACAACGTTGTTGATAGGGTATGACTAGTGATGATGATGATGATGATGATGATGATGATGATGATGATGATGATGATGATGATGATGATGATGATGATGATGATGGCGATGATAATAATAATTATGATGATAATGATGGGGAAGAGGAAGAAGATGGTGATGATGATGATGATGATGGTGTGAAAGAGACGATCCTTGTGATGGGTTTGTGGCTTTTGGTTGCACGGGGCGGTTTGTACAACAATGTTGTTGTTGCCAATGTTGCTGTCTTCTTTGTTGCTGGTTTTTTTATCAACTTTGTTGTTATTGTTGATGGTGTTGTTGTTAATTTTGTTGTTGCAGTTGAAGGCGGCTTTGTTTTCAGTGACGTCATGGCTGTGATATTGGTTGTTGTCGTAACGTTGTAATGTGTTGTTGTTGCGATGTTGTTATGTGTTGTTGTTGCGATGTTGTAATGTGTTGTTGTTGCGATGTTGTTATGTGATGTTGTTGCGATGTTGTTATGTGTTGTTGTTGCGATGTTGTTATGTGTTGTTCTTGGGATGTTGTTATGTGTTGTTGTTGCGATGTTGTTATGTGTTGTTGTTGAAATGTTGTTATGTGTTGTTGTTGTTGTTGCGATGTTGTTATGTTTTGTTGTCGTTGTTGCGATGTTGTTATGTTTTGTTGTCGTTGTTGCAATGTTGTTATGTGTCGTTGTTGCGATGTTGTTATGTGTTGTTGTTGCAATGTTGTTATGTGTTTTTTCTTGGATGCAAGCGGTTGTATGTGTTGTCAAGTTGTAAGCAATACTTTCAGGTGAGGTAGATTCTGTTTTATTATTATTATTATTATTATTATTATTATTATTATTATTATTATTATTATTATTATTATTATTATTATTATTATTATTAGCAGTAGTAGTAGTAGATTCATCACTTTCATTAATATGAATTTCATTATTTGAAGATATGGAACTATTTCTGACAAGCTGAGTATGGTTAGTACTGAGCTTAACACCACTAACGCCAACAATAATGTTGCCTCTTTTGTTGTCATTATCATTATTACTGATGTTTATATTTTTATTATTATCATTCATATTATCCTTTTTATTATTAGTTATAATATTACCAGTAGTAATAATAGAAGTAGTAAGAGTAGTAGTATTAGAAGTGTCAGTAGTGTTGATAGTATTAGTATTAGTGGTTGTAGTAGTAGCAGTAGTAGTAGTAGTAGTAGTAGTAGTAGTAGTAGTAGTAGTAGTAGTAGTAGTAGTAGTAGTAGTAGTAGTAGTAGTAGTAGTAGCAGTAGTAGTAGTATTAGTAGTAGTAGTATTAGTAGTAGTAGTAGTAGTAGTAGTAGTAGTAGTAGTAGCCACAGTAGTAGTAGTAGTAATGGTAGCAGTAGTAGTAAAAGTAGTAGTAGCAGTAGTAGCCGTGGTGGTGGTAGTGGTGGTGGAAGAGGGTGGGCGAGTGTTTGGGGTGGGGTTGAATTGTTGAAAAGTTGTGAGACAGAACTTTAAGTTGTTGAGAAAGGATTCTGTTGAAATGTTCTGCTGTTGAGGATGGTGTTGAGGTGGTTGATGTTGATGTTGAGGTTGGTGTTGAAGTGGTTGATGTTGACGTTGAGGTTGGTGTTGAGGTGGTTGATGTTGATGTTGAGGTTGGTGTTGAGGTGGTTGATGTTGATGTTGAGGCTGGTGTTGAGGTGGTTGATTTTGATGTTGAGGTTGGTGTTGAAGTGGTTGATGTTGATGTTGAGGTTGGTGTTGAAGTGGTTGCTGTTGATGTTGTGGTTGGTGTTGAAGTGGTTGATGTTGATGTTGAAGTTGGTGTTGAGGTGGTTGATGTTGATGTTGAAGTTGGTGTTGAGTTGGTTGATGTTGATGTTGTGGTTGATGTTGAAGTGGTTGATGTTGATGTTGAAGTTGGTGTTGAGGTGGTTGATGTTGATGTTGAGGTTGGTGTTGAAGTGGTTGATGTTGATGTTGAAGTTGGTGTTGAGGTGGTTGATGTTGATGTTGAGGTTGGTGTTGAAGTGGTTGATGTTGATGTTGAGGTTGGTATGGTAACCGTTGTTTTTGTTGTTGTAGATGCAGAAATGATTGTGGTTGTTTCTGTTGTTGTTGCTGTTGATATTGCACCTGTAGTTGCAGCGATGATTGTTGGTGTTGTGACTGTTGTTGTTGGTGTTGTTGAAGCAAGTGTGACTGTTGTTGTTGGTGTTGTTGGAGCAAGTGTGGATGTTGTTGTTGTTGGTGTTGAAGCAAGTGTGGATGTTGTTGTTGGTGTTGTTGGAGCAAGTGTGGATGTTGTTGTTGTTGTTGTTGAAGCAAGTGTGGATGTTGTTGTTGGTGTTGTTGGAGCAAGTGTGGATGTTGTTGTTGTTGTTGTTGTTGAAGCAAGTGTGGATGTTGTTGTTGTTGTTGTTGGAGCAAGTGTGGATGTTGTTGTTGGTGTTGTTGGAGCAAGTGTGGATGTTGTTGTTGGTGTTGTTGAAGCAAGTGTGGATGTTGTTGTTGGTGTAGTTTTGGTTCCTTCCACTCGTGGTTTTTGATGGGATTGAGGAGGTGTTTTACTGTGGAGCTGATGTATGGAACAGAGGGTGGATTGCAAATGTTGTGTTGATGTTGTTGTTGAGATTGACATTGTTGTTGTTGTTGATGTTGATACTGGTGTTGATGTTGTTGAGGTTGTTTGGGATAGAAAAAAAGTGAATTTTTGGGAGATTGTTGTTTGTTTTGGTTTGGTGAGATTCTTCTTTGTTGCAACAAGGCTGCATTATGTTGCAGTGGTGTTGCTTCGAGTTGTTGGTGTTTTTGTTGTTGCAGTGACGTTGCGTTATTATGTTGTTGTTGCAGTGACGTTGCGTTATCATGTTGCAGTTTTGCTTTTTGCAACACCAGTCGACCCAGGTCTTCAAGTTCGAGTGCGACACTGGAGACCTCCTTTTCCGCCTCAGTAACCTCAGCAAATGCCCTTCCTTCCTCCACAACCATCGCTTTCCTCCTCACCTCCACCCCCCCACGAAAATCCCTCATCTCTCTCACCCGCCCTCTCAAACTCCTCACCAGAGCTTCTTTTTCTTCAAGTTGACCACAAATCTCCATCAATTCTTTCAACAAGACCTGTCGCTTGGTCACCAAGCCACCCACCACACCACTCCCCCTCCCCACCAACCCCCTCATCATCTTCACCCCTGAAAACACTCGAGCATTCTCACTCTTCAGCATGTGCAGCTGGATGGTGGTGGAAGAGTGGAGTGGTGTAAGGGGAGGTGGATGGTGGTGGAAGGGTGGAGGGGTGTAAGGGGAGGTGGATGGTGGTGGAAGGGTGGAGTGGTGTAAGGGGAGGTGGATGGTGGTGGAATGGTGGAAGGGTGTAATGGGAGGTGGATGGTGGTGGAAGGGTGGAAGGGTGTATGGGGAGGTGGATGGTGGTGGAATGGTGGAGGGGTGTAAGGGGAGGTGGATGGTGGTGGAAGGGTGGAAGGGTGTAAGGGGAGGTGGATGGTGGTGGAAGGGTGGAGGGGTGTAAGGGGAGGTGGATGGTGGTGGAATGGTGGAGGGGTGTAAGGGGAGGTGGATGGTGGTGGAATGGTGGAGGGGTGTAAGGGGAGGTGGATGGTGGTGGAATGGTGGAGGGGTGTAAGGGGAGGTGGATGGTGGTGGAAGGGTGGAAGGGTGTAATGGGAGGTGGATGGTGGTGGAAGGGTGAAATGGAGTGTAATGGGAGGTGGGTGATAAGAGATGTGTGGAGTGTGATGGTGGGTGATAAGAGATGTGTGGAGTGTGATGGTGGGTGATAAGAGATGTGTGGAGTGTGATGGTGGGTGATAAGAAGACTGGTGGAGTAGTAACACGGGTTTTTAATTATTTGAATGGTAGATTTATTTTTGTACAATAATCCCAATGTGATCTTGCCTCTGGAAACCCGATTAGCGATAAATCGTCTTGGAATCGGCAGAAATCAGAAGAAGTGGCACTAGCGAGGAAAAGAGCAGGTAGGAGGGTCAAGGAAAGGTGCGCCAGACACAATAAAAACCGCCATGAACAGATTCCACTTGTCTCAAGACGCCACCAGGCTCAGAAGACTGGATCTCCAGTTTTAATTGGGTTTCAGAACGTGAGATCACTGAATAATAAAGTTGAAGATGTGGTAGAATTAATTCAGAACTATAAAATGGATGTGATGTTTATGGCAGAAACATGGCATGACCCGGAGTCAATCAGCATAAGTAAGCTGCGGAGCCGGGGTCTTGTGGTCTTCGAGAAAGCAAGGCCAAGACTTCCCGAGTCAGTGAACTCCCTGCTCACCAACCATGGAGGAGTGGCAGTGGCTTTCAACTCCATGTTCCGAGGAATGCTATTAAAGTTAACTTCAACTGCCAGTTTTGAACATCTGTGTGTGAGAATAAGCTCAAGCTCCAAGTCAGTCATCGGATTGGTTGTTTATCGCACAGGTGCTGCTTCTTCATTGTTTTACAAGGAATTTGAAAACACCTTGAGTATTCTGGCCACATACAATGAAGAGGTTTTGATTCTGAGTGATTTCAATTTTCACTTGGAGCAGTCTGACAACACAGATGCACAAACATTTCTCAACATTTTAAGGTCCCATGGTTTTGATTCGTCCACGAACCAACCCACCCATAACCAAGGAGGATGGCTTGATGTGATAGCATCCAGAAAGAGTGTCAACATCAACTATATTGATAGTGGCATTTCTGATCACAAGCTGCTTTTGTGCAGTTGTGAGATGCTCAAACCACCTCCCATCTATCGACAGCTCCAACTTAGACGTTGGAATTTTTTGGACACTGAAAAGTTTATTTCAGAACTAAAGCTGTCTCTGCTTTCAACTGCCACAAGTCTTGATGTGGATTCAGCTTCTGACCTTTATAATTCCACTCTGTCAGGGATCCTTGACAAGATGATTCCTTTTAAGACCGTTAGAATACATGAAAGACCTTCTGATCCATGGTTTGATCGGGAGTGTCGTACTTCGAAATGTCTGAAAAGGAGTCTGGAAAGGATTTACATGAGGACCAAAAGTGAGAATGATTTTGCTGCATGGATGGGTCAGAAGAAACTCTACAAAAGACTGTGTAGACACAAGCGTAGAGATTACTGTAATAATAAACTCAGTGATCCAAAAAACAAAACGGCTAACATTTGGAGCCACATTAATAGTGTCTCTGGTCGAAGAAAGAGATCTTCTGTTGACGGAATTCAGCCTGTTGAATTCCAATCTTTTCTGTTGAAGAAAGTTGAGTCAGCGAGGAACTCAATCCGAGCCAGAGAAGAACCTATTTATCTAGCTCATGCACAAGAAGGTGGTCTCAGTAGGCTCCAGGATGTGGATGAGGATGAGCTTCTCAAGGCTATTCAGAGGCTTCCCAATAAACAGTGTGCGTCTGATCCAATACCCACTTGGCTTTTGAAAAAGATTACAGGAATGATTTTACCTTTTGTAAAAAGTATGGTCAATCAGTCTTTTTCTGAGGGAATTGTCCCAAAGTCTTAGAAATCGGCTCAGATTACACCACAGTTGAAAAAGCCTAGTCTTGATCACAACGTTGCAATCATTAGGATTGAGAAGGTTCAGCGTCAGCGGACCTAAGTTGTGGAACAACCTGCCTTACAGCTTAAAATCTTCAAGTTCAACAAAATCATTTTGTCGATCTATGAAGACTTACCTATTCAATAAATCATTCCCTCCATCATAAACATAATACTGGTCTTTTTTAGAAAAAATTTATTTATATTTTCATTTATTTACTTTTTTTATTCTATTTTTGATTTTTCACAATAGTTTTAATGAAAAGACGTTTTGAATGGCCTCGAAACTCTACGGGGTTAATGCCACTATAATAATATTCGTGTTTGTAGCACACACACACACACACACACACACACACACACACACACACACACACACACACACACACACACACACACACACACACACACACACAAACACACGCACACACACACACACACACACACACACAGACACACACACACACACACACACACACACACACACACACACACACACACACACACACACATACACACACACACACACACACACACACACACACACACACACACACACACACACACACACACACACACACACACACACACACACACACACACACACACACACACACACACACACACACACACACACACACACACACACACACACACACACACACACACACACACACACACACACACACACACACACACACACACACACACACACACACACACACACACACACACACACACACACACACACACACACACACACACACACACACACACACACACACACACACACACACACACACACACACACACACACACACACACACACACACACACACACACACACACACACACACACACACACACACACACACACACACACACACACACACACACACACACACACACACACACACACACACACACACACACACACACACACACACACACACACACACACACACACACACACACACACACACACACACACACACACACACACACACACACACACACACACACACACACACACACACACACACACACACACACACACACACACACACACACACACACACACACACACACACACACACACACACACACACACACACACACACACACACATACACACACACACACACACACACACACACACACACACACACACACACACACACACACACCATTTTTCAATATTGTTTGTGTGTGTGTACACAAATGAAAACGTACTTCTCATGTTCACACTTCTCCTTCCGGTACAGATCAAAGTCCTCTTGAACCTTTTCCAGGGCGCCTTTCAACTCCTCACACTGCCTTGTAGTCTCTGCCCCCTCCTGCCTCCCTTCCTTGCTGCCTGTGGAGCTGGTCAACTGCTCGGTGGTGGACTGCTTTGGAGGCTGACTGGTCTTCTGCTGAGGAGAAGCCTTTTCAGCTGGCTGTTGTGGAAAGTGGTGGTGATATGGGAGGGGTGGTAGTGATATGAAAGTGGTGGTGGTGATATGGGAGTGGTGGTGGTTAAGACATGTATATGTAGGTGGTAACGGGGATGATGAGATGGAAGTGAGAGGTTTGATGTGAAGATGGATGGTGGAAGTGGCGATAGCAAGATAGATGGTGGGTGGTGATAGCAAGATAGATGGTGGGTGGTGATAGCAAGATGGATGGTGGGTGGTGATAGCAAGATGGATGGTGGGTGGTGATAGCAAGATGGATGGTGGGTGGTGATGGCAAGATGGATGGTGGGTGGTGATGGCAAGATAGATGGTGGGTGGTGATGGCAAGATGGATGGTGGGTGGTGATAGCAAGATGGATGGTGGGTGGTGATGGCAAGATGGATGGTGGGTGGTGATGGCAAGATGGATGGTGGGTGGTGATAGCAAGATGGATGGTGGGTGGTGATAGCAAGATGGATGGTGGGCGGTGATATTTTAAGACATAGCTGCTCACTGTTGACACTAAAGGTGGCTTCAAAGCAAGAGCTTTGTACGTGTCTCGTTGTTGGATGATCGATTCAATCTGGCATGGTGGTGTGTTGACGTGTTCTGTAACATGCTGCCTCGTAGTTCATTCTCTTGTTCAACACCTCACCATGTTGTTTTGCATTGTAACGTATTATATTTTAATTTATTATTACCTTGTATTGAAGTTTATTGTATCGCATTGTATTATTTTGTATCGCATTGTATTATTTTGTATCGCAATGTATTATTTTGTATCGCATTGTATTATTTTGTATTGCATTGTATTATTTTGTATCGCATTGCATTATTTTGTATCGCAATGTATTATTTTGTATCGCATTGTATTATTTTGTATCGCATTGTATTATTTTGTATTGCATTGTATTATTTTGTATCGCATTGTATTATTTTGTATCGCATTGTATTATTTTGCATTGTATTGTATTATTTTGTGTCGCATTGTATTATTTTGCATTGTATTGTATTATTTTGTATCGCATTGTATTATTTTGTATCGCATTGTATTATTTTTTATTGTATTGTATTATTTTGTATTGCATTGTATTATTTTGCATTGTATTGTATTATTTTGTATTGCATTGTCTTATTTTGCATTGTATTGTATTATTTTGCATTGTATTATTTTGTATTGCATTGTATCATTTTGTATTGTATTGTATTATTTTGCATTGCATTGTATTATTTTGCATTGTATTGTATTATTTTGCATCTCATTGTATTATTTTGTATTGCATTGTATTATTTTGCATTGTATTGTATTATTTTGCATTGTATTATTTTGTATTGTATTGTATTATTTTGCATTGTGTTGTATTATTTTGCATTGTATTATTTTGTATTGTATTGTATTATTTTGTATTGCATTGTATTATTTTGCATTGTATTGTATTATTTTGCATCGCATTGTATTATTTTGTATTGCATTGTATTATTTTGCATTGTATTGTATTATTTTGTATTGCATTGTATTATTTTGCATTGTATTGTATTATTTTGCATTGTATTATTTTGTATTGCATTGTATCATTTTGTATTGTATTGTATTATTTTGCATTGCATTGTATTATTTTGCATTGTATTGTATTATTTTGCATCTCATTGTATTATTTTGTATTGCATTGTATTATTTTGCATTGTATTGTATTATTTTGCATTGTATTATTTTGTATTGTATTGTATTATTTTGTATTGCATTGTATTATTTTGTATTGTATTAAATTATTTTGTATTGTATTGTATTATTTTGTATTGTATTGTATTATTTTGCATTGCATCGTATTATTTTGTATTGCATTGTATTATTTTGCATTGTATTGTATTATTTTGCATTTTATTGTATTATTTTGCATTGTATTATTTTGTATTGTATTGTATTATTTTGTATTGTATTGTATTATTTTGTATTGTATTGTATTATTTTGCATTGCACAGCATTTTACTGTGTTGCAATCTTTTGCAATGAATTATCTTATAATTTGTTTTATTCTTCTGCATTGAAATGTATTGTGTTGTTTTTCATTTGGTTGTATTTCAATGTATTTTATTTCACTGTATTGAATTTTATTGTATTGTAATGAATTTAACTGCATTTCATTGTAATGTATTGTATTGTGACGTATTTAATTGTGAAACATTATATTGTGACGTATTTAAGTGTGAAACATTATATTGTGACGTATTTAATTGTGAAACATTATATTGTGACGTATTTAATTGTGAAACATTATATTGTGACGTATTTAATTGTGAAACATTATATTGTGACGTATTTAATTGTGAAACATTATATTGTGACGTATTTAATTGTGAAACATTATATTGTGACGTATTTAATTGTGAAACATTATATTGTAATTTATTTTATCGTAATGTATTGCATTGTAATTTGTTTTATCGTAATGTATTGCATTGGATTGCATGGTGTTAAATCATATTGCATTGGATTGCATGGTATTATTAGGTTTAGGCGCCATTTGCAAGGCGGCCTTTTAAATCTAGCTCGTTAAATCAGTTGTTTTAGCCTGAATAGCTTTAAAAATAAATGTTTTATTTTGTATTCAATTATTAGTTTCAACTTTATTTAAGTTTTTTCCTATTTTTTTCCGTCAAAAATGGTTACTTTAGATCGTCTTTATTCGAGACGGTGTAAGCGTAAGTTTATTTTTAAAAATTTGTTTATCGGATAAATTTTTTGCTACACCAAGGTTAGTAGCATTTCTTTATTTACAGGTTTTTAATTAATTGAATGGTAGATTTATTTTTTTACAATAATCCCAATGTGATCTTGCCTCTGGAAACCCGATTAGCGATAAATCGTCTTGGAATCGGCAGAAATCAGAAGAAGTGGCCCTACGGAGGAAAAAGAGCAGGTAGGAAGGTCAAGGAAAGGGGCGCCAGACACAATAAAGACCGCCATGAACTGATTCCACTTGTCTCAAGACGCCACCAGGCTCAGAAGACTGGATCTCCAGTTTTAATTGGGTTTCAGAACGTGAGATCACTGAATAATAAAGTGGAAGATGTGGCAGAATTAATTCAGGACTATAAAATGGATGTGATGTTTATGGCAGAAACATGGCATGATCCGGAGTCAATCAGCATAAGTAAGCTGCGGAGCCGGGGTCTTGTGGTCTTCGAGAAATCAAGGCCAAGACTTCCCGAGTCAGTGAACACCCTGCTCACCAACCATGGAGGAGAGGCAGTGGCTTTCAACTCCATGTTCCGAGGAATGCTATTAAAGTTAACTTCAACTGCCAGTTTTGAACATCTGTGTGTGAGAATAAGCTCAAGCTCCAAGTCAGTCATCGGATTGGTTGTTTATCGCACAGGTGCTGCTTCTTCATTGTTTTACAAGGAATTTGAAAACACCTTGGGTATTCTGGCCACATACAATGAAGAGGTTTTGATTCTGGGTGATTTCAATTTTCACTTGGAGCAGTCTGACAACACAGATGCACAAACATTTATCAACATTTTAAGGTCCCATGGTTTTGATTCGTCCACAAACCAACCCACCCACAACCAAGGAGGATGGCTTGATGTGATAGCATCCAGAAAGAGTGTCAACATCAACTATATTGATAATGGCATTTCTGATCACAAGCTGCTTTTGTGCAGTTGTGAGATGCTCAAACCACCTCCCATCTATCGACAGCTCCAAATTAGACGTTGGAATTTTTTGGACACTGAAAAGTTTATTTCAGAAATAAAGCTGTCTCCGCTCCAAATTAGACGTTGGAATTTTTTGGACACTGAAAAGTTTATTTCAGAAATAAAGCTGTCTCCGCTTTCAGCTGCCACAAGTCTTGATGTGGACTCAGCTTCTGACCTTTATAATTCCATTCTGTCAGGGATCCTTGACAAGATGATTCCTTTTAAGACCGTAAGAATACATGAAAGACATTCTGATCCATGGTTTGATCGGGAGTGTCGTACTTCGAAATGTCTGAAAAGGAGTTTAGAAAGGATCTACATGAGGACCAAGAGTGAGAATAATTTTGCCGCATGGATGGGTCAGAAGAAACTCTACAAAAGACTGTGTAGACACAAGCGTAGAGATTACTGGAATAATAAACTCAGTGATCCAAAAAACAAAACGGCTAACATTTGGAGCCACATTAATAGTGTCTCTGGTCGAGGAAAGAGATCTTCGGTTGACGGAATTCAGCCTGTTGAATTCCAATCTTTTCTATTGAAGAAAGTTGAGTCAGCGAGGAACCCAATCCAAGCCAGAGAAAACCCCATTTATTTAGCTTATGCACAAGAAGGCGGTCTCAGTAGGCTCCAGGATGTGGATGAGGATGAGCTTCTCAAGGCTATTCAGAGGCTTCCCAATAAACAGTGTGCGTCTGATCCAATACCCACTTGGCTTTTGAAAAAGATTTCAGGAATGATTTTACCTTTTGTAAAAAGTATGGTCAATCAGTCTTTTTCTGAGGGAATTGTCCCAAAGTCTTGGAAATCGGCTCAGGTTACACCACTGTTGAAAAAGCCTAGTCTTGATCACAACGTTGCTTCGTCCTACAGACCCATCTCTAATCTGCCTGTTTTGTCCAAGCTCTCAGAAAGGCTTGTTCTCAGCAGAGTCATGAGCTATTTAAATAACTCAAATCTTCTCCCTACCCACCAATCAGCTTACCGTCGTATTCATTCCACTGAAACGGCTGTCACAAAAGTGTATTCAGACATTCTTGGTGCAGCCGATGATGGTAAGCTCTCCCTCCTTATACTGTTAGACTTGTCAGCTGCCTTTGACTTAGTTGATCACAGTATTTTGTTAAAACGGCTAGAAAGCACATATGGTTTTGATGGTCTCACACTGGAATGGTTCAAAAATTACTTGAGTGACAGATCCTTCAATGTACACTGCAGTGGAAAAAAATCGGATTTTGTTGACTCTTCAGTGGGTGTCCCACAAGGATCTGTTCTTGGACCATTGTTGTTTTCTCTATACACTGGAGACCTTGAAAGAATA
The DNA here is from genome assembly GCA_947562095.1 of Branchellion lobata. Classification (NCBI taxonomy): domain Eukaryota; kingdom Metazoa; phylum Annelida; class Clitellata; order Hirudinida; family Piscicolidae; genus Branchellion; species Branchellion lobata. The sequence continues at coordinate 576,955 of OX387253.1, read as the reverse complement.
GTTTTGAAATACAAGCTGGGATTTCATCAATATGCCGATGACACTCAAATATATGGCCACTGCAATAATGAAGGCACAGAAGAATTGCAGATAAGAGTGTCTGAGTGTGTAGATGAAATCGCATCTTGGATGGGAGCCAATTGTCTCAAGCTCAACAGTGAGAAGACTGAGGTGATCTGGTTCTCTTCTCTTCGGAATCTGAAAAATATTCCGAGCTACTCTGTCCGTGTATTAGAAAGAAACATCTTTCCATCAAAATCTGTAAAGAACTTGGGAATATCTATGGATAGAGACCTCACGATGTCAACGCAGATATCAAAAACAATACAGATGTGTTTTACCTCTCTGCGTCAAATAAGATCCATCAAGGGATGTTTGACAATGGACTCCTTGAAAACACTTGCATCGGCCTTAGTTTTAAGTCGTATTGACTATGGCAACATGGCTTTAGTCAGCTTACCTAAGGTAGCAACGCAGAGTATTCAATCCATAATCAATACAACAGCCAGGCTCATTACAGGAGTAAGAAAATATGATCACATTACCCCTGTACTCAAGGAGCTTCACTGGCTGAAAATTGATGAAAGGATCGAGTACAAAGTTGCTCTGCAGATGTATAAGTGCTTGTCCAACGAGGGTCCTGCGTATCTGACACGTGACCTAGTTCCAGTCGCTAGTCTGCCGGAAAAACAGAGACTGAGATCGGCTAAGTCAAAAGACGTTGTTCCCAACAAGCAAGAGCTAAAATCATTAGGATTAAGAAGGTTCAGCGTCAGCGGACCTAAGTTGTGGAACAACCTGCCTAACAGCTTAAAATCTTCAAGTTCAACAAAATCATTTTGTATGGTATTGAATCATATTGCATTGGATTGCATGGTGTTGGATCATATTGCATTGGATTGCATGGTGTTGGATCATATTGCATTGGATTGCATGGTGTTGGATCATATTGCATTGGATTGCATGGTGTTGAATCATATTGCATTGGATTGCATGGTGTTGGATCATATTGCATTGGATTGCATGGTGTTGAATCATATTGCATTGGATTGCATGGTGTTGGATCATATTGCATTGGATTGCATGGTGTTGAATCATATTGCATTGGATTGCATGGTGTTGGATCATATTGCATTGGATTGCATGGTGTTGGATCATATTGCATTGGATTGCATGGTGTTGAATCATATTGCATTGGATTGCATGGTGTTGGATCATATTGCATTGGATTGCATGGTGTTGGATCATATTGCATTGGATTGCATGGTGTTGGATCATATTGCATTGGATTGCATGGTGTTGGATCATATTGCATTGGATTGAAGTTCATTGTACTTCGCTGTACCAAATGTGCTTGTTTCTGCCTGACCTGCTTCACTCCTTCCATCTCACTCACCAACTTCTTCAGTTCGTTCCTCAACTCTTCAACCCTGGAGTTGTGATGATATAGGTGTTGTTGTTTGTATCGTTTTCATGCTGGTGCGAAAAGATTGAATAAATTTTTTTCGGTCATTCCATTAAACTTTACTTATATTATTGTTTTGTTTGTGTGGCCTGTTGCAATGTGTTGGTGTAGTTGTGGTGGAGACTGCAGAAAAAACAATAACGTGGAGTCCTTGGTGTTGAGTTCATTCTGCTCGGCACTGGAACTCAACTCACGCACCAACTCCAACAACTGACTGTTCTTTTTCTGCAACTCTTCAATGCTCCTGTGAGTGCAATTCAATGGCTGCATGTTTGCTTATTCGAATGACTGCTTATGTGATCAATCAATTCATTCCCTTCTCAGCTGATCAATCAATTCATTCCCTCCTCAGCTGATCAATCAATTCATTCCCTCCTCAGCTGATCAATCAATTCATTCCCTCCTCAGCTGATCAATCAATTCATTCCCTCCTCAGCTGATCAATCAATTCATTCCCTCCTCAGCTGATCAATCAATTCATTCCCTCCTCAGCTGATCAATCAATTCATTCCCTCCTCAGCTGATCAATCAATTCATTCCCTCCTCAGCTGATCAATCAATTCATTCCCTCCTCAGCTGATCAATCAATTCATTCCCTCCTCAGCTGATCAATCAATTCATTCCCTCCTCAGCTGATCAATCAATTCATTCCCTCCTCAGCTGATCAATCAATTCATTCCCTCCTCAGCTGATCAATCAATTCATTCCCTCCTCAGCTGATCAATCCATTTATTTATTGAGTGATTGACCGATTGGTAAATTAATTTATTGGCTGAAGGGTTTATAAATTCTGTCACTCAGTGAGTGATTGAGTGACTGAGTAATTCATTGCTTGGAGTATTCAGATTGGCAAACTGATTGAGGGCTAACCTGAAGGTGACCAGTCGAGAAGAGATGAGGTCACAAGAAGAGATGGTGTTCAAGCCGAAGCTGTTGGTGGTGTTGTAGATGGCGTCTTCCTGGTTTGATGACGTCACCACAGTGCCCCTCTCCTCCTCCAGTTCCTTCAGCAACATTCGCACCTTGTGACACGAGATGATGGTGATGGTGGCGATGATGATGGTGATGGCGGTGATGACGATGGTGAAGATGGTGGTACAGTGATGATGTTGGAGATGAGGGTGATGGTGATGATGATGGTGGAGAAGATGGTGATGATAATGATGATGGTGATGATGGTGATGGAGGTATGGGTGGTGATGGTGATGAAAGTGGAGTTGATAAATGTGGTTGAAGGCCAGGAAGATTTCATAACATGAGATGACACAACACTGGTGAAAAAATAAATGAATGAAGAAGAAATAACAATAGAAGTAACATCAACAGTGCCACTATAATAACATTCGTATTTGTATTGTATTGTATTGTATCAACAGAAAACAAACTGATAATGATACAGAAACAAGTCAGGAACCTGGCTGGTGAGGTCGTTGATTTTGAGACGGTCTCTTCTCTCCTTTTCTTGTGCTCCTTGCAGGCTGCCTGTTAAGCCAGCCACCTTTTTGTCTGCCACTTCCAACGACTGCATTGGATACAGTGTGGTCTCAAAGCTCTCCTGTAGCTCCACCCCCACCACTCGATCAATAATTAGAATTACATGGAGAAACGTATAAATAGACATACATACACATGCATACACATGCATACACATGCATACACATACATACACATACATACACACACACACACACACACACACACACACACACACACACACACACACACACACACACACACACACACACACACACACACACACACACACACACACACACACACACACACACACACACACACACACAAACCCGCACACACACTGACCTGCAGAGCAGCAGCAAGTTGTGAAGAAAGTTGTTCAATATGGTTGAGGCCACTCTCATACTCCTTCTTCTGTTGTCGCAGGATTGGACCTTTCTCTTCCAGGTCCTAGCAAGTGGTAGATATGGGTTGGTTGTGGATGTGTGGTTGGTTTCAGATGTATGATTGGTTGTGGATGTGTGGTTGTTTGTGGAGGTGTGGTTGGTTGTGGATGTGGGTTGGCTGTGGATGTGGGTTGGTTGTGGATGTGGGTTGGCTGTGGATGTGTGGTTGGTTGTAGATGTGTGGTTGGTTGCGGATGTGTGGTTGGTTGTAGATGTGTGGTTGGTTGTGGATGTGGGTTGGTTGTTGATGTGTGGTTGGCTGTGGATGTGTGGTTGGTTGTGGATGTGGGTTGGTTGTGGATGTGTGGTTGTTTGTGGAGGTGTGGTTGGTTGTGGATGTGTGATTTGTTGTGGATGTGGGTTGGTTGTGGATGTGTGGTTGGTTGTGGATGTGTGGTTGGTTGTGGATGTGTGGTTGGTTGTGGATGTGTGGTTGGTTGTGGATGTGGGTTGGTTGTTGATGTGTGGTTGGTTGTGGATGTGGGTTGGTTGTTGATGTGGGTTGGTTGTGGATGTGTGATTTGTTGTGGATGTGGGTTGGTTGTGGATGTGTGGTTGGTTGTGGATGTATGATTGGTTGTGGATGTGTGGTTGTTTGTGGAGGTGTGGTTGGTTGTGGATGTGGGTTGGCTGTGGATGTGGGTTGGTTGTGGATGTGGGTTGGCTGTGGATGTGTGGTTGGTTGTAGATGTGTGGTTGGTTGCGGATGTGTGGTTGGTTGTAGATGTGTGATTTGTTGTGGATGTGTGGTTGGTTGTGGATGTGTGGTTGGTTGTGGATGTGGTTGGTTGTGGATGTGTGGTTGGTTGTGGATGTGGGTTGGTTGTGGATGTGTGGTTGTTTGTGGAGGTGTGGTTGGTTGTGGATGTGTGATTTGTTGTGGATGTGGGGTTGGTTGTGGATGTGTGGTTGGTTGTGGATGTGTGGTTGGTTGTGGATGTATGGTTGGTTGTGGATGTGGGTTGGTTGTTGATGTGTGGTTGGTTGTGGATGTGGGTTGGTTGTTGATGTGGGTTGGTTGTGGATGTGTGATTTGTTGTGGATGTGGGTTGGTTGTGGATGTGTGGTTGGTTGTGGATGTGTGGTTGATTGTAGATGTGGGTTGGTCGTGGATGTGTGGTTGGTTGTGGATGTGTGATTTGTTGTGGATGTGGGTTGGTTGTGGATGTGTGGTTGGTTGTGGATGTATGGTTGGTTGTGGATGTGTGGTTGGTTGTGGATGTGGGTTGTTTGCGGATGTGTGGTTGGTTGTGGATGTGTGATTTGTTGTGGATGTGTGGTTGTTTGTAGATGTGCGGTTGGTTGTGGATGTGTGGTTGGTTGTGGATGCGTGGTTGGTTGTGGATGTGGGTTGGTTGGGGTTTTAATGTTATTTTAAGTGTAGAGAGCGATGGTGTAAGAACACACACAATCATGTGTGAATGTACATGGATGCATATATGGCCTCGAAACTCTACAGGGTTAATGTCACTATAATGATATTGTATTTGTATGGTATTGTATTGTATCATGAATGTATGAATGTAGAAAACCCCACACCTTCAAGACCCTGTTCAGGTAATCGGACACTCGGTGCCTCTCGGCTTTCTCTGCCATCAGCTCCGACGACACGTTCACATATTCGGTATAGATCTGTTCGAAGAGTGGTTTATAAAGACTAATCACACGTAAACTCAAATAGGGCGTCTCTATTGCTTGCCTTGACACTTTGAAACATCATGAAACATTTCTGTTGCGCCATCTTGTGGGCGGACTTTTGAAAAAAAGCCAAGTAAAATCGGTGAAGTTAGCTTAAATATTCTCAAAATATGTGTTTTCTTTGTATTTAATTATTATTCGTGACTTTATTTAATTTTTTTCTTTATTTTCTTTTTAGTATGGTTGCGTTAGACCGTCATTTTTTGAATTGGCGTGAGTTTATTTTTAACATTTTTATATTTGGATTTTTTTTGCTACGCTAAGGTTAGTAGCATTTATATACGGGTTTTTATTAATTTAAATGGTAAATCTCTTTCAATACTATAATTCCAATGTAACCTTGCCTCTGGAAACCTGATTAGCAATAAATCGTCTCTGGGTCGGCAGAAATAAAATTAAGTGGCACTACTGAAGAAAAAAATCAGGTAGGAAGGTCAAGGAAAGGTGTGCCAGGCCCAATAAAAACCGCCATGAAATGATTGCACTGGTTTTAAAACGCCATCAAGTTCAGAAGACCGGATATCCAGTTTAAATTGAGTTCAAGAACGTGAGGTCAAAAGCAACATCATTCCATCAAAACCTGTGAAAAACTTAAGAAGCTATATGGATAAAGACCTCACGATGTCAACGCAGATATTAAAAACCCTATAGATGTGTTTAACATTTCTGAGTCAAATAAGATCCATCAAGGGATGTTTGACAATGGACTTCTTGAAGACACTTGCATCGGCCTTAGTGTTAAGTCGTATTGACTATGGCAACATGGCTTTAGTCAGCTTACCTAAGGTAGCGACGCAGAGTATTCAATCCATAATCAGTACAATAGCCAGGCTCAGTACAGGAGAAAAGAAATATGATCACATTACCCCTGTACTCAAAGAGCTTCAGTGGCTGAAAATTGATGAAAGGATTGAATTTAAAATTTCTCTGCAGATGTATAAGTGTTTGTCCAATGAGGATCCTTCGTACCTGACACGTGACCTATATCCTAGCCTGCCTGAAAAACAAAGACTAAGATCGGCTGTCAAAGAATGTTGTTTCCAATAAGTTGTCGAACAACCTGCCTAACAGTTTAAAATCTTTTCAACAAACTCTGAAGACCTATCTGTTCAATAAAGTCTTTCCATAACCCCCTTATCATGTATTATTATAGCGATCTCATCTTAAAATTGTTCATTTAATTAATTTTGTTTTTAATAT
>OX387253.1:567500-570470 GCA_947562095.1 Branchellion lobata | reverse complement strand
TTTTTTTGTTTTGTTGTTTTGTTTTGTTTTGTTTTGTTTCGTTTTTTTTTTATTTATTTTGTTTTGTTTTGTTTTTTTTTGTTTTGTTTTGTTTTGTTTCAAAAATCTTGATGCAAGAGTAGATGTGAAACAAAAATGTACAAAAGCTTGTAGAAAGCTCCGTTTTTTGCCTCATAAATTCCTATGACGTCATATGTTGGCGAACCTTTTTGTTTGAAAGTTTTTCACGCTTTTATAAGCTTTTTTTCAATAATTTAAAACCGTATTTTAATCTTTATTTCTTAAAAAATTCAAATAATTCCCATAAAAATAATCATAAATTATAATTATGAATTATAATCATAAATTATAATTATGAATTATAATTATGGATTATAATTATAAATTATAATTATGAATTATAATTATGAATTTTAATTCCTATTAGGAGGTTTTTCAATAGATGGGCATGGCTAAGTCTCTCTTGGCAATGATAACCCACACCAATTTACCTTGAATCACTCCCATGGAATCCAATGATTCCCGTTCACTGGAATCAAAAGGAGCTTTTGATTCATTCGAGAGTTTTGCGTGCGAGGTTGATGGAAGGTTTTGTTGTATCGAGGAAAAATCGGAAGAGGATTAAAAACGGTTTTTGTGAGTTTTGAAATGTTTTGAGAGCGCACGGTGTGGCGACGACGAGATAAGCGATGCAGTTTTTAATGTTTGAAATATTATTTTTCAGTTGAATGGATGAATGGATGGATAAATGAATGGGTGGATGGATGAATGGGTGGATGGATGAATGGGTGGATGGATGAATGAGTGGATGGATGAATGGATGAATTGATGGATGGATGGATGAATTGATAAATTGATGGATGGATGAATGGGTGGATGGATAAATGGGTGGATGAATGGATGGGTGGATGTATGGATTGGTGGATGGATGGATGAATGAATAGATTGATGGATGGATAAATGGACATATTGATGGATGGATGAATGGATGGATGGAAAAATGAATTAATAGATGGATAAATGGATGAATGGATAGGTAGATGGATGAATGGATGAATAAATGGATGAATGGATGAAAATATGTATGGATGGATGAAAGAAACTTCAGAGGTAGGGATGGATGGATGAATGAATGAAAAGATGGATAACTGGATAGATGGATAGATGAATAAAGGAATGAATGGATAGATGAAAAGCCGGATGAATGAATATATGAAGAATTGGATGGATGGATGAATGGGTGGGTGGATAGATGAATGTTTGTATGAATGAAAAATTAGGAGATGGGATGGATGGATGAATGGATGGATCGATGGATAGATGAATCAATGGATGGATGAATTAATGGATGGATGAATTAATGAATGGATGGATAGACAAATGGATGGATGGATGAATGGATGGATGGATATATGAATAAATGGATGGACAAATGGATGGATATATGAATGGATGAATAGACGGAAGAATGAATGGATGGATGAATAGATGAGTGGATGGATGCGTGATTGGAAAGATGGATAGATGAATGAGTGAACGGATGAATGGATGGATGCGTGAATGGAAGGATGGATGGATGGATGCCTGAATGGAAGGATGGATGGATGAATTGGAAAACTGATAGATGAATGGATGGATGCGTGAATGGATGGATGCGTGAATGAAAGGATGGATGGATGAATGAATGGACGGATGAAAAGTTAGAGATAGGGATGAGAAGCCAAATGAGTTTTGAGATGGATAGCTGGTTGCATGTATGGCTAAGTGGGAAAATATTGAAAAAAAAGATTTTGTGAATAGGTTAATGGACTGATGGATTCTTGGTGGATGAATCAAGTTGGATAAATGGATAAAAAATGAGAAAATAGAGGGATGGATGGATGGTGGGGTGGAAGATGGAGGATGGATGGATGGATAGTAGGGTGGAGGATGGAGGATGGATGGATAGTAGGGTGGAAGATGGAGGATGGATGGATGGATAGTAGGGTGGAGGACGGAGGATGGATGGATAGTAGGATGGAGGATGGATGGATAGTAGGGTGGAGGATGAAGGATGGATGGATAGTAGGGTGGAAGATGGAAGGATGGAGGATGGATGGATAGTAGGGTGGAGGATGGATGGATGGTAGGGTGGAGGATGGAAGGATGGTAGGATGGAGGATGGATGGATGGTGGGGTGGAGGATGGAAGGATGGTAGGGTGGAGGATGGATGGATGGTAGGGTGGAGGATGGAAGGATGGTAGGGTGGAGGATGGATGGATAGTAGGGTGGAGGATGGATGGATAGTAGGATGGAGGATGGATGGATGGTAGGGTGGAGGATGGAAGGATGGTAGGGTGGAGGATGGAAGGATGGTAGGGTGGAGGATGGATGGATGGTAGGGTGGAGGATGGAGGATGGAGGATGGACGGATAGTAGGGTGGAGGATGGAGGATGGATGGATAGTAGGGTGGAAGATGGATGGATAGTAGGGTGGAGGATGGATGGATGGTGGGGTGGAGGATGGAAGGATGGTAGGGTGGAGGATGGATGGATAGTAGGGTGGAGGATGGATGGATAGTAGGATGGAGGATGGATGGATGGTAGGGTGGAGGATGGAAGGATGGTAGGGTGGAGGATGGAAGGATGGTAGGGTGGAGGATGGATGGATGGTAGGGTGGAGGATGGAGGATGGAGGATGGACGGATAGTAGGGTGGAGGATGGAGGATGGATGGATAGTAGGGTGGAGGATGGATGGATAGTAGGGTGGAGAATGGATGGATAGTAGGGTGGAGGATGGATGGATAGTAGGGTGGAGGATGGATGGATGGATGGATGAATGTGTGAGTCCTGAAAGAAAAGACTGCACATGAACATGAGTAAATCGTGGAAAACAATTGTGATTGTTTTTTTACATTATGACTCTTGGTTTTATGACGTCATAAAAAGGAAAAAATACAAAGTATTTTCGACAAAAGGTTGTCGCAAT
>OX387253.1:550000-562500 GCA_947562095.1 Branchellion lobata | reverse complement strand
TTCATCAACTCAACAACCTCACATGTTCACCAATTCAACAACTCACATGTTCATCAACTCAACAACTCACATGTTCATCAACTCAACAACCTCACATGTTCACCAACTCAACAACTCACATGTTCATCAACTCAACAACCTCACATGTTCATCAACTCAACAACCTCACATGTTCACCAACTCAACAACCTCACATGTTCACCAACTCAACAACCTCACATGTTCATCAACTCAACAACCTCACATGTTCACCAACTAAACAACTCACATGTTCATCAACTCAACAACCTCACATGTTCACCAACTCAACAACTTCACATGTTCATCAACTCAACAACCTCACATGTTCATCAACTCAACAACCTCACATGTTCATCAACTCAACAACCTCACATGTTCACCAACTCAACAACCTCACATGTTCATCAACTCAACAACCTCACATGTTCACCAACTCAACAACCTCACATGTTCATCAACTCAACAACCTCACATGTTCACCAACTCAACAACCTCACATGTTCACCAACTCAACAACCTCACATGTTCACCAACTCAACAACCTCACATGTTCATCAGCTCAACAACCTCACATGTTCACCAACTCAACAACTCACATGTTTAAAATAAATAATTTTCGAAACTTTTTGAAAAACTAGAAAAAGAGAAGTTTGAGAAACAGAATGAGAAATAAAATTTTTTTTGGTTTTTTTTAAAGTTAATTCATCCGAGTTCTTGGTGCATTCTTGTCGGAGTCAACATCCAATTAACAAAAACATAAAAACAAACGAAATTATTCTTGAAAATCAATTTCAAAATTGATTTTGTTTTTCTGATTCATCATTTTTTTCTTTTTCACTTTAAAAACATGTTCCTTCCGTATTCACAGGGTTGATTCCTCCATTGATTCTTCCTTCATTCACAACTTCCCCTCACTTTCTTTTGTTTCCCTCTTCCTTTTCCTCTTCTTCACTTTTCTGAGTTTTTTTTTTTTCAATAAACAACTGAAATACTTTTTGTTGCATTCGTTCGAAACAAAATTTTTCGTTGAATTTTATATTTTTACTCGTCGTTTCCTTCTTGTTCCACTTCATTCACCCACCTTTCCAACCCCCTTCCTACTCAACGCTTCTCTCACCAATGCACACTCCATCAGCAGTTTTTTTCACTTTTCAGTCGAAAACCTTCCCAAAGTTTCAGCCGAACGAACACACGAATCTCTTGTTTCAAAAATGATTTTCAACTTCTCAACTCCACTTTCTCTTCGTTCATATTGGAACTCCTTAGAGACTCATTGCCTCACAAACAGATCACTCCATTTCATCACCTGCTTTCAAATATGGTTTTATCATTTTCAATCTTTTTCAATTAATATTTTTTTTATTTTTAATCAAATGATTATTTTTCTCATTTTCAAATTTTTAATTTTTTTTTCTTTTTTTTTAATTACTCCATGAATTTTAGCTCATCCATAGTTACCTCCCTCAATTTTTCTACTTTCTCACACCACCTCCTCACCACCTTCTCACACCACCTCCTCACACCACCTCCTCACACCACCTCCTCACACCACCTCCTCACACCACCTCCTCGCACCACCTCACCACAACCTCCTCACACCACCTCACCACACCACCTCCTCACACCACCTGCTCACACCACCTGCTCACACCACCTGCTCACACCACCTCCTCACACCACCTCATCACAACCTCTCACCAATTCCACACACCACCTCCACACACCACCTCCACACACCACCTCCTCACACCACCTCCTCACACCACCTCCACACCACCACCTCACACCACCTCCTCACACCACCTCATCACAACCTCTCACCAATTCCACACACCACCTCCACACACCACCTCCACACACCACCTCCTCACACCACCTCCTCACACCACCTCCTTACACCACCTCCTCACACCTCCTCACACCACCTCCTCACACCACCTCTTCACACAACCTCCTCACACCACCTCCTCACACCTCCTCCTTACACCACCTCCTCACACCACCTTCTCACACCACCTCCTCACACCACCTCCTCACACCTCCTCACACCACCTCCTCACACCACCTCTTCACACAACCTCCTCACACCACCTCCCCACACCACCTCCTCACACCACCTCCTTACACCACCTCCTCACACCACCTCCTCACACCACCTCGTCACACCTCCTCCTTACACCACCTCCTCACACCACCTCCTCACACCACCTCCTCACACCACCTCCCCACACCACCTCCTCACACCACCTCCTTACACCACCTCCTCACACCACCTCCTCACACCACCTCCTCACACCACCTCCTCACACCACCTCCTCACACCACCTCCTTACACCACCTCCTCACACCACCTCCTCACACCACCTCGTCACACCTCCTCCTTACACCACCTCCTCACACCACCTCCTCACACCACCTCCTCACACCACCTCCTCACACCACCTCTTCACACCACCTCCTCACACCACCTCCTCACACCACCTCCTCACACCACCTCGTCACACCACCTCTTCACACCACCTCCTCACACCACCTCGTCACACCACCTCCTCACACCTCCTCCTTACACCACCTCCTCACACCACCTCTTCACACCACCTCCTCACACCACCTCCTCACATCACCTCCACACACCACCTTCTCACACCACCTCCTCACACCACCTCCTCACACCACATCCTCACACCACCTCCACACCACCACGTCACACCACCTCCACACACCACCTCCTCACACCACCTCCTCACACCACCTCCTCACACAACCTCCTTACAGCACCTCCTCACACCTCCTCACACCACCTCCTCACATCACCTCCTCACACCACCTCCTCACACCACCTCCTCACACCACCTCCTCACACCACCTCCTCACACCTCCTCCTTACACCACCTCCTCACACCACCTCTTCACACCACCTCCTCACACCACCTCCTCACACCACCTCCTCACATCACCTCCACACACCACCTCCTCACACCACCTCGTCACACCTCCTCCTTACACCACCTCCTCACACCACCTCCTCACACCACCTCCTCACACCACCTCGTCACACCACCTCCTCACACCACCTCGTCACACCTCCTCCTTACACCACCTCCTCACACCACCTCCTCACACCACCTCCTCACACCACCTCCTCACACCACCTCGTCACACCACCTCTTCACACCACCTCCTCACACCACCTCCTCACACCACCTCCTCACACCACCTCGTCACACCACCTCTTCACACCACCTCCTCACACCACCTCGTCACACCACCTCCTCACACCACCTCCTCACACCACCTCCTCACACCACCTCCTCACACCACCTTCTCACACCACCTCTTCACACCACCTCCTCACACCTCCTCACACCACCTCCTCACACCACCTCTTCACACAACCTCCTCACACCACCTCCTCACACCAACTCCTCACACCTCCTCCTTACACCACCTCCTCACACCACCTCCTCACACCACCTCCTCACACCACCTCCTCACACCACCTCCTCACACCACCTCCTCACACCACCTCCTCACACCACCTCCTCACATCACCTCCACACACCACCTGCTCACACCACCTCGTCACACCACCTCCTCACACCACCTCCTCACACCACCTCCTCACACCACCTCCTCACCACCTCCACACTCCACCTCCTCACACCACCTCCTCACACCACCTCACCACCACCTCCTCACACCACCTCCACACACCACCTCCTCACACCACCTCCTCACACCACCTCCTCACACCACCTCCTCACACCACCTCCTCACACCACCTCCTCACACCACCTCCTCACACCACCTCCTCACACCACCTCCTCACACCACCTCACACCACCTCCTCACACCACCTCACACCACCTCCTCACACCACCTCCTCACACCACCTCACCACCACCTCCTCACACCACCTCCTCACACCTCCTCACACCACCTCCACACCACCACCTCCTCACACCACCTCCTCACACCACCTCCTCACACCACCTCACACCACCTCCTCACACCACCTCCTCACACCACCTCCTCACACCACCTCTTCACACAACCTCCTCACATCACCTCCTCACACCACCTCCTCACACCACCTCCTCACACCACCTCCTCACACCACCTCCTCACACCTCCTCCTTACACCACCTCCTCACACCACCTCCTCACACCACCTCCTCACATCACCTCCACACACCACCTCCTCACACCACCTCCTCACACCACCTCCTCACACCACCTCCTCACACCACCTCCTCACACCACCTCCTCACACCACCTCCTCACACCACCTCGTCACACCACCTCCTCACACCACCTCGTCACACCTCCTACTTACACCACCTCCTCACACCACCTCCTCACACCACCTCCTCACACCACCTCCTCACACCACCTCGTCACACCACCTCCTCACACCACCTCGTCACACCTCCTCCTTACACCACCTCCTCACACCACCTCTTCACACCACCTCCTCACACCACCTCCTCACACCACCTCCTCACACCACCTCGTCACACCACCTCTTCACACCACCTCCTCACACCACCTCGTCACACCACCTCCTCACACCTCCTCCTTACACCACCTCCTCACACCACCTCTTCACACCACCTCCTCACACCACCTCCTCACATCACCTCCACACACCACCTTCTCACACCACCTCCTCACACCACCTCCTCACACCTCCTCACACCACCTCCTCACACCTCCTCACACCACCTCCTCACACCACCTCTTCACACAACCTCCTCACACCACCTCCTCACACCACCTCCTCACACCACCTCCTCACACCACCTCGTCACACCACCTCTTCACACCACCTCCTCACACCACCTCGTCACACCACCTCCTCACACCTCCTCCTTACACCACCTCCTCACACCACCTCTTCACACCACCTCCTCACACCACCTCCTCACATCACCTCCACACACCACCTTCTCACACCACCTCTTCACACCACCTCCTCACACCTCCTCACACCACCTCCTCACACCTCCTCACACCACCTCCTCACACCACCTCTTCACACAACCTCCTCACACCACCTCCTCACACCACCTCTTCACACAACCTCCTCACACCACCTCCTCACACCACCTCCTCACACCACCTCTTCACACAACCTCCTCACACCACCTCCTCACACCACCTCTTCACACCACCTCACCACAACCTCCTCACACCACCTCACCACACAACCTCCTCACACCACCTCCTCACACCACCTCCTCACACCACCTCCTCACACCACCTCTTCACACCACCTCCTCACACCACCTCCTCACATCACCTCCACACACCACCTGCTCACACCACCTCCTCACACCACCTCTTCACACAACCTCCTCACACCACCTCCTCACACCACCTCCTCACACCACCTCCTCACACCACCTCACACCACCTCCTCACACCACCTCACACCACCTCCTCACACCACCTCCTCACACCACCTCACCACCACCTCCTCACACCACCTCCTCACACCTCCTCACACCACCTCCACACCACCACCTCCTCACACCACCTCCTCACACCTCCTCACACCACCTCCTCACACCACCTCCTCACACCACCTCCTCACACCAACTCCTCACACCTCCTCCTTACACCACCTCCTCACACCACCTCCTCACACCACCTCCTCACACCACCTCCTCACACCACCTCCTCACACCACCTCCTCACACCACCTCCTCACACCACCTCCTCACACCACCTCCTCACACCACCTCCTCACATCACCTCCACACACCACCTGCTCACACCACCTCGTCACACCACCTCCTCACACCACCTCTTCACACCACCTCCTCACACCACCTCCTCACACCACCTCCTCACACCACCTCCTCACACCACCTCCTCACCACCTCCACACTCCACCTCCTCACACCACCTCCTCACACCACCTCACCACCACCTCCTCACACCACCTCCACACACCACCTCCTCACACCACCTCCTCACACCACCTCCTCACACCACCTCCTCACACCACCTCCTCACACCACCTCCACACCACCACCTCCTCACACCACCTCCTCACACCACCTCCTCACACCACCTCACACCACCTCCTCACACCACCTCCTCACACCACCTCCTCACACCACCTCCTCACATCACCTCCACACACCACCTCCTCACACCATCTCACCACAACCTCTCAACAATTCCACATTTTTGTTCTTTCACTTAACTTTTCTTAATTTTTCACGTTTTTGAACATGATTTCACAAGCGTTTAAATATTCAAACCTGGCTCTTGTTTCCACAACAACCACGTGAACAACCATTCTGCGTCACGTCGACAACCATTCTGCGTCACGTGAACAACCATTCTGCGTCACGTGGACAACCATTCTGCGTCACGTGGACAACCTTTTCTCAGAAACACATGCGTCTTTTTGAGTTGTGACATTTTCTTTCAAAATCTTTTCCTCCATCACTTTTCCCACACTCCCACCAACCTGTGGACCTTTCATCCACCAACCTGTGGACCTTTCGTCCACCAACCTGTGGACCTTTCATCCACCAACCTGTGGACCTTTCGTCCACCAACCTGTGGACCTTTCGTCTACCAACCTGTGGACCTTTCGTCCACCAACCTGTGGACCTTTCGTCCACCAACCTGTGGACCTTTCATCCACCAACCTGTGGATTCGCTGATGAATGCTCGTCGATTACTAAAAATTCACTTTTACGGATACCTTTTTAAATCAATCTTTGATGGATTCTAGGTGCTTCTCAGACAACCTATTTTGCAAATTGCTCACTTTAACAAATTATTCATTCATTCATTCATTCATTCATTCATTCATTCATTCATTCATTCATTCATTCATTCATTCATTCATTCATTCATTCATTCATTCATTCATTCATTCATTCATTCATTCATTCATTCATTCATTCATTCATTCATTCATTCATTCATTCATTCATTCATTCATTCATTCATTCATTCATTCATTCATTCATTCATTCATTCATTCATTCATTCATTCATTCATTCATTCATTCCTTCATTCATTCATTCATTCATTCATTCATTCATTCATTCATTCATTCATTCATTCATTTATTTATTTATTCATTCATTCATTCATTCATTCATTCATTCATTCATTCATTCATTCATTCATTCATTCATTCATTCATTCATTCATTCATTCATTCATTCATTCATTCATTCATTCATTCATTCATTCATTCATTCATTCATTCATTTATTCATTCATTCATTCATTCATTCATTCATTCATTCATTCATTCATTCATTCATTCATTCATTCATTCATTCCTTCATTCATTCATTCATTCATTCATTCATTCATTCATTCATTCATTCATTCATTCATTCATTCATTTATTTATTCATTCATTCATTCATTCATTCATTCATTCATTCATTCATTCATTCATTCATTCATTCATTCATTCATTCATTCATTCATTCATTCATTCATTCATTCATTCATTCATTTATTCATTCATTCATTCATTCATTCATTCATTCATTCATTCATTCATTCATTCATTCATTCATTTATTCATTCATTCATTCATTCATTCATTCATTCATTCATTCATTCATTCATTCATTCATTCATTCATTCATTCATTCATTCATTCATTCATTCATTCATTCATTCATTCATTCATTCATTCATTCATTCATTCATTCATTTATTCATTCATTCATTCATTCATTCATTCATTCATTCATTCATTCATTCATTCATTCATTCATTCATTCATTCATTCATTCATTCATTCATTCATTCATTCATTCATTCATTCATTCATTCATTCATTCATTCATTCATTCATTCAAAACCTTTCAAAAATATGTTGAAAACACACAATTTTTCTCTTTTGTTTCGATTCATTTGCATTGCATTTTTAGCATTTTTTTCAAAGGCGCTTGCATGGCATCGCTTGCATGGCATCGCTTGCATGGCATCGCTTGCATGGCATCGCTTGCATGGCATCGCTTGCATGGAATCGCTTGAACTCATGTTTGATCACTTTGCCTTCAGCGTATCTGAAGCAAAAATTCAAAAATTAACAGTCATAATTGACCTTCTGGAATCATAAAACCGTTCAAAACATTCTTAAAAGAATGTTTAAAAAACAATAAATGAATCATCGATGGATCTGTGAACGATGAACACAAGGGAGTGATTCAGAGGAAGAATGAGGAAGGGTGATGTTAAAAGTCAATCCGGGTCACTCTAACGCACTCATGAGGTTTTGCTCAAAAAATCTTTAAAAAAACAATTTATTAAAAAAATAATAATGGAAAAACATCAAAATGACGAAATGGTGCTTGTGTGGGAAGAAATGGAAAAATTAAATTGAAAAATTATCGCTAAAAATAAAAATAAAAATAAAAATAAAATGAAAATAAAAATAAAATAAAAATGAAAATAAAAACAAAAAAAAAAAAAAAAAAAAAAAAAATGAAAATAAAAATAAAAAAATAAATAAAATAAAAATAAAAATAAAATAAAATAAAAATAAAAATAAAAATAAAATAAAAATAAAAATAAAAATAAAATAAAATAAAAATAAAATAAAAATAAAAATAAAAATAAAAATAAAATGAAAACAAAATAAAAATAAAAATAAAAATAAAAATAAAATAAAAATAAAATAAAAATAAAAATAAAAATAAAAATAAAAATAAAATAAAAATAAAATAAAAATAAAAATAAAAATAAAAACAAAATAAAAAGAAAAATAAAAATAAAAACAAAAATTATTTAAAAAATAATTATTTAATAGAAATGGAAATTTAAAAAAATTAAAAATTAAATTAAATAAATTTAAAAATAAATTAAATAAAATTAAAAATAAATTAAATTAAATTAAAAATAAATTCAAATGAAATTAAAAAATAAATTAAATTAAATTTAAAATAAATTCAAATAAAATTAAAAATAAATTCAAATGAAATTAAAAAAATAAATTGAATAAAAAAGTGGCAATGTTGAAGAAAAAGGCAAAAAAAAAAAACAAAAAGTTGAGAGTTTTCATGGAACTTTGCGACAAATGTATCCAAGCATGGAAGCATAATTTTGCAAAAATTAACGACGAAGCAAAAGAAGAAAAATAGAAAAGAGAAAACAAAATTGGAATGAAAGGTTGAAAACAACAACAACAACAACAACAACAAAAACAACAACAACAACAACAAAAACAACACCAACAACAACAAAAACAACACCAACAACAACAACAACCACAACACCAACAACAACAAAAAACAACAACAACAACAACCACAACACCAACAACAACAACAACAACCACAACACCAACAACAACAAAAAACAACAACAACAACAACAACCACAACACCAACAACAACAACAACAACCACAACACCAACAACAACAACAACAACCACAACACCAACAACAACAACAACAACCACAACACCAACAACAACAACAACAACCACAACACCAACAACAACAAAAAACAACAACAACAATTGCTGATGCAAAAAGAGGTGTAGCCTTTTTATCGCCCTCTTCATGGCGCCCTCCCGACTGGTTGTGGACTTTTTGTGGACTTTTTGTGGACTTTTTGTGGACTTTTGTGGACTTTTTGTGGACTTTTTGTGGACTTTTTGTGGACTTTTTGTGGACTTTTTGTGGACTTTTTGTGGACTTTTTGTGGACTTTTTGTGGACTTTTTGTGGACTTTTTGTGGACTTTTTGTGGACTTTTTGTGGACTTTTTGTGGACTTTTTGTGGACTTTTTGTGGACTTTTTGTGGACTTTTTGTGGACTTTTTGTGGACTTTTTGTGGACTTTTTGTGGACTTTTTGTGGACTTTTTGTGGACTTTTTGTGGACTTTTTGTGGACTTTTTGTGGACTTTTTGTGGACTTTTTGTGGACTTTTTGTGGACTTTTTGTGGACTTTTTGTGGACTTTTTGTGGACTTTTTGTGGACTTTTTGTGGACTTTTTGTGGACTTTTTGTGGACTTTTTGTGGACTTTTTGTGGACTTTTTTGTGGACTTTTTGTGGACTTTTTGTGGACTTTTTTGTGGACTTTTTGTGGACTTTTTGTGGACTTTTGTGGACTTTTTGTGGACTTTTTGTGGACTTTTTGTGGACTTTTTGTGGACTTTTTGTGGACTTTTTGTGGACTTTTTGTGGACTTTTTGTGGACTTTTTGTGGACTTTTTTGTGGACTTTTTGTGGACTTTTTGTGGACTTTTTTGTGGACTTTTTGTGGACTTTTTGTGGACTTTTTGTGGACTTTTTGTGGACTTTTTGTGGACTTTTTGTGGACTTTTTGTGGACTTTTTTGTGGACTTTTTGTGGACTTTTTGTGGACTTTTTTGTGGACTTTTTGTGGACTTTTTGTGGACTTTTTGTGGACTTTTTTGTGGACTTTTTGTGGACTTTTTGTGGACTTTTGTGGACTTTTTGTGGACTTTTTGTGGACTTTTTGTGGACTTTTTGTGGACTTTTTGTGGACTTTTTGTGGACTTTTTGTGGACTTTTTGTGGACTTTTTGTGGACTTTTTTGTGGACTTTTTGTGGACTTTTTGTGGACTTTTTTGTGGACTTTTTGTGGACTTTTTGTGGACTTTTTGTGGACTTTTTGTGGACTTTTTGTGGACTTTTTGTGGACTTTTTGTGGACTTTTTGTGGACTTTTTGTGGACTTTTTGTGGACTTTTTGTGGACTTTTTGTGGACTTTTTGTGGACTTTTTGTGGACTTTTTGTGGACTTTTTGTGGACTTTTTGTGGACTTTTTGTGGACTTTTTGTGGACTTTTTGTGGACTTTTTGTGGACTTTTTGTGGACTTTTTGTGGACTTTTTGTGGACTTTTTGTGGACTTTTTGTGGACTTTTTGTAGACTTTTTGTGGACTTTTTGTGGACTTTTTGTGGACTTTTTGTGGACTTTTTGTGGACTTTTTGTGGACTTTTTGTGGACTTTTTGTGGACTTTTTGTGGACTTTTTGTGGACTTTTTGTGGACTTTTTGTGGACTTTTTGTGGACTTTTTGTGGACTTTTTGTGGACTTTTTGTGGACTTTTTGTGGACTTTTTGTGGACTTTTTGTGGACTTTTTGTGGACTTTTTGTGGACTTTTTGTGGACTTTTTGTGGACTTTTTGTGGACTTTTTGTGGACTTTTTGTGGACTTTTTGTGGACTTTTTGTGGACTTTTTGTGGACTTTTTGTGGACTTTTTGTGGACTTTTTGTGGACTTTTTGTGGACTTTTTGTGGACTTTTTGTGGACTTTTTGTGGACTTTTTGTTGACTTTTTGTGGACTTTTTGTGGACTTTTTGTGGACTTTTTGTGGACTTTTGTGGACTTTTTGTGGACTTTTTGTGGACTTTTTTGTGGACTTTTTGTGGACTTTTTGTGGACTTTTTGTGGACTTTTTGTGGACTTTTTGTGGACTTTTTGTGGACTTTTTGTGGACTTTTTGTGGACTTTTTGTGGACTTTTTGTGGACTTTTTGTGGACTTTTTGTGGACTTTTTGTGGACTTTTTGTGGACTTTTTGTGGACTTTTTGTGGACTTTTTGTGGACTTTTTGTGGACTTTTTGTGGACTTTTTGTGGACTTTTTGTGGACTTTTTGTGGACTTTTTGTGGACTTTTTGTGGACTTTTTGTGGACTTTTTGTGGACTTTTTGTGGACTTTTTGTGGACTTTTTGTGGACTTTTTGTGGACTTTTTGTGGACTTTTTGTGGACTTTTTGTGGACTTTTTGTGGACTTTTTGTGGACTTTTTGTGGACTTTTTGTGGACTTTTTGTGGACTTTTTGTGGACTTTTTGTGGACTTTTTGTGGACTTTTTGTGGACTTTTTGTGGACTTTTTGTGGACTTTTTGTGGACTTTTTGTGGACTTTTTGTGGACTTTTTGTGGACTTTTTGTGGACTTTTTGTGGACTTTTTGTGGACTTTTTGTGGACTTTTTGTGGACTTTTTGTGGACTTTTTGTGGACTTTTTGTGGACTTTTTGTGGACTTTTTGTGGACTTTTTGTGGACTTTTTGTGGACTTTTTGTGGACTTTTTGTGGACTTTTTGTGGACTTTTTGTGGACTTTTTGTGGACTTTTTGTGGACTTTTTGTGGACTTTTTGTGGACTTTTTGTGGACTTTTTGTGGACTTTTTGTGGACTTTTTGTGGACTTTTTGTGGACTTTTTGTGGACTTTTTGTTGACTTTTTGTGGACTTTTTGTGGACTTTTTGTGGACTTTTGTGGACTTTTTGTGGACTTTTTGTGGACTTTTTTGTGGACTTTTTGTGGACTTTTTTGTGGACTTTTTGTGGACTTTTTGTGGACTTTTTGTGGACTTTTTGTGGACTTTTTGTGGACTTTTTGTGGACTTTTTGTGGACTTTTTGTGGACTTTTTGTGGACTTTTTGTGGACTTTTTGTGGACTTTTTGTGGACTTTTTGTGGACTTTTTGTGGACTTTT
>OX387253.1:535000-545000 GCA_947562095.1 Branchellion lobata | reverse complement strand
CAACAACCCTCCAACAACCTTCCAACAACCTTCCAACAACCCTCCAACAACCCTCCAACAACCCTCCATCACCCCTCCAACAACCCTCCAACAACCTTCCAACAACCCTCCAACAACCCTCCAACAACCCTCCAACAACCCTCCAACAACCCTCCAACAACCCTCCAACAACCCTCCAACAACCCTCCAACAACCCTCCAACAACCCTCCAACAACCCTCCAACAACCCTCCAACTACCCTCCAACAACCCTCCAACAACCCTCCAACAACCCTCCAACAACCCTCCAACAACCCTCCAACAACCCTCCAACAACCCTCCAACAACCCTCCAACAACCCTCCAACAGCCCCTCCAACAACCCTCCAAAAACCCTCCAACAACCCTCCAACAACCCTCCAACAACCCTCCAACAACCCTCCATTAACCCCTCCAACAACCCTCCAACAAACCTCCAACAACCTTCCAACAACCCTCCAACAACCTTCCAACAACCCTCCAACAACCCTCCAACAACCCTCCAACAACCCTCCAACAACACTCCAACAACCTTCCAACAACCCTCCAACAACCCTCCAACAACACTCCAACAACCCTCCAACAACCCTCCAACAACCCTCCAACAACCCTCTACAACCTTCCAACAACCCTCCAACAACCCTCCAACAACCCTCCAACAACCCTCCAACAACCCTCCAACAACCCCTCCAACAACCCTCCAACAACCCTCCAACAACCCTCCAACAACCCTCCAACAACCCTCCAACAACTCTCCAACAACCCTCCAACAACCCTCCAACAACCCTCCAACAACCCTCCAACAACCCTCCAACAACCTTCCAACAACCCTCCAACAACCCTCCAACAACCCTCCAACAACCCTCCAACAACCCTCCAACAACCCTCCAACAGCCCCTCCAACAACCCTCCAAAAACCCTCCAACAACCCTCCAACAACCCTCCAACAACCCTCCAACAACCCTCCAACAACCCTCCAACAACCCTCCAACAACCCTCCAACAACCCTCCAACAACCCTCCAACAACCCTCCAACAACCCTCCAACAACCCTCCAACAACCCTCCAACAACCCTCCAACAACCCTCCAACAACCTTCCAACAACCCTCCAACAACCCTCCAACAACCCTCCAACAACCCTCCAACAACCCTCTACAACCCTCCAACAACCCTCCAACAACCCTCCAACACCCCTCCAACAACCCTCCAACAACCCTCCAAAAACCCTCCAACAACCCTCCAACAACCCTCCAACAACCCTCCAACAACCCTCCAACAACCCTCCAACAACCCTCCAACAACCCTCCAACAACCCTCCAACAACCCTCCAACAACCCTCCAACAACCCTCCAACAACCCTCCAACAACCCTCCAACACCCCTCCAACAACCCTCCAACAACCCTCCAAAAACCCTCCAACAACCCTCCAACAACCCTCCAACAACCTTCCAACAACCCTCCAACAACCCTCCAACAACCCTCCAACAACCCTCCAACAACCCTCCAACAACCCTCCAACAACCCTCCAACAACCCTCCAACAACCCTCCAACAACCCTCCAACAACCCTCCAAAAACCCTCCTACAACCTTCCAACACCCCTCTATCACCCACTCATCACCCCTCCATCACCCCTCCATCACCCCTCCATCACCCCTCCATCACCCACTCATCACCCCTCCATCACCCCTCTATCACCCCTCCATCACCCACTCATCACCCCTCCATCATCCCTTCATCACCCACTCATCACCCCTCTATCACCCCTCCATCACCCATTCATCACCCCTCCATCATCCCTCCATCACCCACTCATCACCCCTCCATCACCCCTCCATCACCCCTCCATCACCCACTCATCACCCCTCCATCACCCACTCATCACCCTTCCATCACCCACTCATCACCCCTCCATCACCCACTCATCACCCCTCCATCACCCACTCATCACCCCTCCATCACCCCTCCATCACCCCTCCATCACCCACTCATCACCCCTCCATCACCCCTCCATCACCCACTCATCACCCCTCCATCACCCACTCATCACCCCTCCATCACCCCTCCATCACCCCTCCATCACCCCTCCATCACCCACTCATCACCCCTCCATCACCCACTCATCACCCCACCATCACCCACTCATCACCCCTCCATCACCCCTCCATCACCCCTCCATCACCCACTCATCACCCCTCCATCACCCACTCATCACCCTTCCATCACCCCTCCATCACCCCTCCATCACCCACTCATCACCCCTCCATCACCCCTCCATCACCCACTCATCACCCCTCCATCACCCCTCCATCACCCCTCCATCACCCACTCATCACCCCTCCATCACCCACTCATCACC
This sequence comes from Branchellion lobata, assembly GCA_947562095.1. Classification (NCBI taxonomy): domain Eukaryota; kingdom Metazoa; phylum Annelida; class Clitellata; order Hirudinida; family Piscicolidae; genus Branchellion; species Branchellion lobata. Next base: position 542,626 of record OX387253.1, on the reverse strand, counting down.
CACTCATCACCCTTCCATCACCCCTCCATCACCCCTCCATCACCCACTCATCACCCCTCCATCACCCACTCATCACCCCTCCATCACCCACTCATCACCCCTCCATCACCCCTCCATCACCCCTCCATCACCCCTCCATCACCCACTCATCACCCCTCCATCACCCCTCCATCACCCCTCCATCACCCCTCCATCACCCACTCATCACCCCTCCATCACCCACTCATCACCCCTCCATCACCCACTCATCACCCCCTCATCACCATCCACCACCATTCTACTCGTTTCATAACAAACTAACTTGACCAGGTGAACGGCATTCTGGAGAACACAGGCAACAACCTGCAACTGAAGGTGCTCCACAAGGCTTCGGACGCTCTTCAACATGTCAACTTCAGGTGCAACCTCATTTGTCCATTTTAGGTTTTTCGTGAGTTTGGGCTGTTTTTGAATGTTTTTGAGTGTTTATGGGTGTTTGTGAGTGTTTGTGGGTTTTTGTGAGTGTTTGTGGGTGTTTGTGGGTGATTGTAGGTTTTGTGGGTGTTTGTGGGTGTTTATGGGTGTTTGTGGGTGTTTGTGGGTGTTTTTGGGTGTTTGTGAGTGTTTGTGGGTGTTTCGAAGATTTGTTTATGTTTGTTTGTGGGTGTTTTTGGGTGTTTTTGGGTGTTTGTGAATTTTCATGAGTGTTTTTGGGTGTTTGTGAGTGTTTGTGGGTGTTTCGGAGGTTTGTTTATAATTGTTTGTGGGTGTTTCGGAGATTTGTTTATGTTTGTTTGTGGGTGTTTCGGAGGTTTGTTTATGTTTGTTTGTGGGTGTTTCGAAGATTTGTTTATGTTTGTTTGGGGGTGTTTCGAAGATTTGTTTATGTTTGTTTGTGGGTGTTTGTGGATGTATTTTCGTTTTTCTCCCATTGAACTTTCATTTTCCCCATCCAACCTACTTCCTCTCATTTTTCCACCTCTTTATTCCTTATTCGAATCTTTCCAATTTTTAAACTCCATTTTTCAACTTTTAAACCTCTTTCTTTTTTTTCAGTCTACCCTTGAACTCCCCCTCTCCCATGTCCACCCTCAATCCCCCTCTCCCCCATTCCCACCCTCAACCCCCTCTCCCCCATTCCCACCCTCAATCCCTCCTCCCCCGTGTCCACCCTCAACCCCCTCTCCCCCATGCCCACCCTCAACCCCCCTTCCCTATGCCCACCCTCAACCCCCCCTCCCCCATGCCCACCCTCAACCCCCCTCCCCCATGTCCACCCTCAACCCCCCCTCCCCCATGCCCACCCTCAACCCCCCTCCCCCATGTCCACCCTCAACCCACCCTTCTCCATGACTACCTTCAACCCTCCCTCCCTCATTCCCACCCTCAACCCCCCCTCTCCCATGCCCACCCTCAACCCCCTCTCCCATGCCCACCCTCAACCTCCCTCCCCCATGCCCACCCTCAACCCACCCTTCTTCATGACTACCTTCAACCCCCCCTCTCCCATGCCCACCCTCAACCCTCCCTCCCTCATTCCCACCCTCAACCCCCTCTCTCTCATGCCCACCCTAACCCACTCTTCTCCATTCAGTGGGGGCCCTCTAGCATACAGGTACCGGGTGCATTCAGTGCTCTTCCACTTCGGCCTGTCGTCTCTCAATGGCTCCGAACACACCATTGACAACGTCAGATTCCCCATGGAGGTGGGTGTCTTTGAGGTTTTGGAGGTTTTGGAGGTTTCAAGGCGCCAGAGTTTAAGCGTTTTCTAGAACGATTAGGTGCTGATGTGCAGAAGTGGTTTAATGAGGGTGTGAAGGGGTTGTTAAGAGGTGGGTGGGTGCCTGTGAGTTTGATGTTGAAGGGTGGTGGAGTTGAGGGGTGGTGGTGTTGAGGGGTGGTGGTGTTGAGGGGTGGTGGTGTTGAGGGGTGGTGGTGTTGAGGGGTGGTGGTGTTGAGGGGTGGTGGTGTTGAGGGGTGGTGGTGTTGAGGGGTGGTGGAGTTGAAGGGTGGTGGAGTTGAGGGGTGGTGGTGTTGAGGGGTGGTGGTGTTGAGGGGTGGTGGAGTTGAAGGGTGGTGGAGTTGAGGGGTGGTGGAGTTGAGGGGTGGTGGTGTTGAGGGGTGGTGGTGTTGAGGGGTGGTGGAGTTGAAGGGTGGTGGAGTTGAGGGGTGGTGGAGTTGAAGGGTGGTGGTGTTGGGGGGTGGTGGTGTTGAGGGGTGGTGGTGTTGAGGGGTGGTGGTTTGAAGGGTGGTGGTGTTGAGGAGTGGTGGTGTTGAGGGGTGGTGGTGTTGAGGGGTGGTGGAGTTGAGGGGTGGTGGTGTTGAGGGGTGGTGGTGTTGAGGGGTGGTGGTGTTGAGGGGTGGTGGAGTTGGGGGGTGGTGGAGTTGGGGGGTGGTGGTTTGAAGGGTGGTGGTGTTGGGGGGTGGTGGTGTTGGAAAATAGGTGTTCGGAGAAGGGAAATTTTTTTTCTGGGGTGTTTTTCACCACATTCTTTTTTTAACCCATCCTTATCACCACTTCATCCTTATCACCACTTCATCCTTATCACCACTTCATTCTTATCACCACTTCATCCTTATCACCACTTCATCCTCATCACCACTCCATCCTCATCAACCCTCCATCCTCATCACCACTCCATCCTCATCACCACTCCTTCCTCATCACCCCTCCATCCTCATCACCACTCCATCCTCATCACCACTTCATCCTCATCACCATTCCTTCCTCATCACCACTCCATCCTCATCACCACTCCTTCCTCATCACCCCTCCATCCTCATCACCACTCCATCCTCATCACCACTCCATCCTCATCACCCCTCCATCCTCATCACCACTCCATCCTCATCACCCCTCCATCCTCATCACCCCTCCATCCTCATCACCACTCCATCCTCATCACCCCTCCATCCTCATCACCACTCCATCCTCATCTCCACTCCATCCTCATCACCCCTCCATCCTCATCACCCCTCCATCCTCATCACCACTCCATCCTCATCACCCCTCCATCTTCATCACCACTCCATCCTCATCACCACTCCATCCTCATCACCACTCCATCCTCATCACCACTCCTTCCTCATCACCCCTCCATCCTCATCACCACTCCATCCTCATCACCACTTCATCCTCATCACCACTCCATCCTCATCACCCCTCCATCCTCATCACCACTCCATCCTCATCACCACTCCTTCCTCATCACCCCTCCATCCTCATCACCACTCCATCCTCATCACCACTCCATCCTCATCACCCCTCCATCCTCATCACCACTCCATCCTCATCACCACTCCATCCTCATCACCACTCCATCCTCATCACCACTGCATCCTCATCACCACTCCATCCTCATCACCACTTCATCCTCATCACCCCTCCATCCTCATCACCACTCCATCCTCATCACCACTCCATCCTCATCACCACTCCATCCTCATCACCACTGCATCCTCATCACCACTCCATCCTCATCACCACTTCATCCTCATCACCACTCCATCCTCATCACCCCTCCATCCTCATCACCACTCCATCCACATCACCACTCCTTCCTCATCACCATTCCATCCTCATCACCACTCCATCCTCATCAACCCTCCATCCTCATCACCACTCCATCCTCATCACCACTCCATCCACATCACCCCTCCATCCTCATCACCACTTCATCCTCATCACCACTCCATCCTCATCACCACTCCTTCCTCATCACCACTCCTTCCTCATCACCCCTCCATCCTCATCACCACTCCATCCTCATCACCACTTCATCCTCATCAACCCTCCATCCTCATCACCACTCCATCCTCATCACCACTCCATCCACATCACCCCTCCATCCTCATCACCACTCCTTCCTCATCACCACTCCATCCTCATCACCACTCCTTCCTCATCACCCCTCCATCCTCATCACCACTCCATCCTCATCACCACTCCATCCTCATCACCCCTCCATCCTCATCACCACTCCATCCTCATCACCACTCCATCCACATCACCACTCCTTCCTCATCACCACTCCATCCTCATCACCACTCCATCCTCATCACCATTCCATCCTCATCACCACTCCATCCTCATCACCACTCCATCCTCATCACCCCTCCATCCTCATCACCCCTCCATCCTCATCACCACTCCATCCTCATCACCCCTCCATCCTCATCACCACTCCATCCTCATCACCACTCCATCCTCATCACCCCTCCATCCTCATCACCCCTCCATCCTCATCACCACTCCATCCTCATCACCCCTCCATCTTCATCACCACTCCATCCTCATCACCACTCCATCCTCATCACCACTCCATCCTCATCACCACTCCTTCCTCATCACCCCTCCATCCTCATCACCACTCCATCCTCATCACCACTTCATCCTCATCACCACTCCATCCTCATCACCCCTCCATCCTCATCACCACTCCATCCTCATCACCACTCCTTCCTCATCACCCCTCCATCCTCATCACCACTCCATCCTCATCACCACTCCATCCTCATCACCCCTCCATCTTCATCACCACTCCATCCTCATCACCACTCCATCCTCATCACCACTCCATCCTCATCAACCCTCCATCCTCATCACCATTCCATCCTCATCACCACTCCATCCTCATCACCACTCCATCCTCATCACCACTCCATCCTCATCACCATTCCATCCTCATCACCACTCCATCCTCATCACCACTCCATCCTCATCACCACTCCATCCTCATCACCCCTCCATCCTCATCACCCCTCCATCCTCATCACCACTCCATCCTCATCACCCCTCCATCCTCATCACCACTCCATCCTCATCACCACTCCATCCTCATCACCCCTCCATCCTCATCACCACTCCATCCTCATCACCACTCCATCCTCATCACCACTCCATCCTCATCACCACTCCATCCTCATCACCACTCCATCCTCATCACCACTCCATCTTCATCACCACTCCATCCTCATCACCCCTCCATCCTCATCACCACTCCATCCTCATCACCACTCCTTCCTCATCACCCCTCCATCCTCATCACCACTCCATCCTCATCACCACTCCATCCTCATCACCCCTCCATCCTCATCACCACTCCATCCTCATCACCACTCCATCCTCATCACCACTCCATCCTCATCACCACTGCATCCTCATCACCACTCCATCCTCATCACCACTTCATCCTCATCACCCCTCCATCCTCATCACCACTCCATCCTCATCACCACTCCATCCTCATCACCACTCCATCCTCATCACCACTGCATCCTCATCACCACTCCATCCTCATCACCACTTCATCCTCATCACCACTCCATCCTCATCACCCCTCCATCCTCATCACCACTCCATCCACATCACCACTCCTTCCTCATCACCATTCCATCCTCATCACCACTCCATCCTCATCAACCCTCCATCCTCATCACCACTCCATCCTCATCACCACTCCATCCACATCACCCCTCCATCCTCATCACCACTTCATCCTCATCACCACTCCATCCTCATCACCACTCCTTCCTCATCACCACTCCTTCCTCATCACCCCTCCATCCTCATCACCACTCCATCCTCATCACCACTCCATCCTCATCACCCCTCCATCCTCATCACCACTCCATCCTCATCACCACTCCATCCTCATCACCACTCCTTCCTCATCACCCCTCCATCCTCATCACCACTCCATCCTCATCACCACTTCATCCTCATCACCACTCCATCCTCATCACCACTCCATCCTCATCACCACTCCATCCACATCACCCCTCCATCCTCATCACCACTCCTTCCTCATCACCACTCCATCCTCATCACCACTCCTTCCTCATCACCCCTCCATCCTCATCACCACTCCATCCTCATCACCACTCCATCCTCATCACCCCTCCATCCTCATCACCACTCCATCCTCATCACCACTCCATCCACATCACCACTCCTTCCTCATCACCACTCCATCCTCATCACCACTCCATCCTCATCACCATTCCATCCTCATCACCACTCCATCCTCATCACCACTCCATCCTCATCACCCCTCCATCCTCATCACCCCTCCATCCTCATCACCACTCCATCCTCATCACCCCTCCATCCTCATCACCACTCCATCCTCATCACCACTCCATCCTCATCACCCCTCCATCCTCATCACCCCTCCATCCTCATCACCACTCCATCCTCATCACCCCTCCATCTTCATCACCACTCCATCCTCATCACCACTCCATCCTCATCACCACTCCATCCTCATCACCACTCCTTCCTCATCACCCCTCCATCCTCATCACCACTCCATCCTCATCACCACTTCATCCTCATCACCACTCCATCCTCATCACCCCTCCATCCTCATCACCACTCCATCCTCATCACCACTCCTTCCTCATCACCCCTCCATCCTCATCACCACTCCATCCTCATCACCACTCCATCCTCATCACCCCTCCATCTTCATCACCACTCCATCCTCATCACCACTCCATCCTCATCACCACTCCATCCTCATCAACCCTCCATCCTCATCACCATTCCATCCTCATCACCACTCCATCCTCATCACCACTCCATCCTCATCACCACTCCATCCTCATCACCATTCCATCCTCATCACCACTCCATCCTCATCACCACTCCATCCTCATCACCACTCCATCCTCATCACCCCTCCATCCTCATCACCCCTCCATCCTCATCACCACTCCATCCTCATCACCCCTCCATCCTCATCACCACTCCATCCTCATCACCACTCCATCCTCATCACCCCTCCATCCTCATCACCACTCCATCCTCATCACCACTCCATCCTCATCACCACTCCATCCTCATCACCACTCCATCCTCATCACCACTCCATCCTCATCACCACTCCATCTTCATCACCACTCCATCCTCATCACCCCTCCATCCTCATCACCCCTCCATCCTCATCACCACTCCATCTTCATCACCACTCCATCCTCATCACCACTCCATCCTCATCACCACTCCATCCTCATCACCACTCCATCCTCATCACCACTCCATCCTCATCAACCCTCCATCCTCATCACCCCTCCATCCTCATCACCACTCCATCCTCATCACCCCTCCATCCTCATCACCACTCCATCCTCATCACCACTCCATCCTCATCACCCCTCCATCCTCATCACCACTCCATCCTCATCACCACTCCATCCTCATCACCACTCCATCCTCATCACCACTCCATCCTCATCACCACTCCATCCTCATCACCACTCCATCCTCATCACCCCTCCATCCTCATCACCCCTCCATCTTCATCACCACTCCATCCTCATCACCCCTCCATCCTCATCACCACTCCATCCTCATCACCACTCCATCCTCATCACCCCTCCATCCTCATCACCACTCCATCCTCATCACCACTCCATCCTCATCACCACTCCATCCTCATCACCACTCCATCCTCATCACCACTCCATCCTCATCACCACTCCATCCTCATCACCCCTCCATCCTCATCACCCCTCCATCTTCATCACCACTCCATCCTCATCACCACTCCATCCTCATCACCACTCCATCCTCATCACCACTCCATCCTCATCACCCCTCCATCCTCATCACCACTCCATCCTCATCACCACTCCATCTTCATC
>OX387253.1:525000-532500 GCA_947562095.1 Branchellion lobata | reverse complement strand
TGAATGAATGAATGAATGAATGAATGAATGAATGAATGAATGAATGAATGAATGAATGAATGAATGAATGAATGAATGAATGAATGAATGAATGAATGAATGAATGAATGAATGAATGAATGAATGAATGAATAAATGAATGAATGAATGAATGAATGAATGAATGAATGAATGAATGAATGAATGAATGAATAAATAAATGAATAAATGAATAAATGAATGAATGAATGAATGAATGAATGAATGAATGAATGAATGAATGAATGAATGAATGAATGAATGAATGAATGAATGAATGAATGAATGAATGAATGAATGAATGAATGAATGAATGAATGAATGAATGAATGAATGAATGAATGAATGAATGAATGAATGAATGAATGAATGAATGAATGAATGAATGAATGAATGAATGAATGAATGAACGAAAGAATGAATAAATGTATGAACAAATGAATGAATGAATGAATAAATGAATGAATGAATGAATGAATGAATGAATGAATGAATGAATGAATGAATGAATGAATGAATGAATGAATGAATGAATGAATGAATGAATGAATGAATGAATGAATGAATGAATGAATGAATGAATGAATGAATGAATTAATGAATGAATGAATAAATGAATGAATGAATGAATGAATGAATGAATGAATGAATGAATGAATGAATGAATGAATAAATGAATGAATGAATAAATGAATGAATGAATGAATGAGGTAATGAATGAATGAATGAATGAATGAATGAATGAATGAATGAATGAATGAATGAATGAATGAATGAATGAATGAATGAATGAATGAATGAATAAATGAATGAATGAATGAATGAATGAATGAATGAATGAATGAATGAATGAATGAATGAATGAATGAATGAATGAATGAATGAGGTAATGAATGAATGAATGAATGAATGAATGAATGAATGAATGAATGAATGAATGAGGTAATGAATGAATGAATGAATGAATGAATGAATGAATAAATAAATGAATGAATGAATGAATGAATGAATGAATGAATGAATGAATGAATGAAGGAATAAATAAATAAATGAATGAATGAATGAATGAATGAATGAATGAATGAATGAATGAATGAATGAATGAATGAATGAATGAATGAATGAATGAATGAATGAATGAATGAATGAATGAATGAATGAATGAATGAATGAATGAATGAATGAATGAATGAATGAATGAATGAATGAATGAATGAATGAATGAATGAATGAATGAATGAATGAATGAATGAATGAATAAATGAATGAATGAATGAATGAATGAATGAATGAATGAATGAATGAATGAATAAATAAATGAATGAATGAATGAATGAATGAATGAATGAATGAATGAATGAATGAATGAATGAATGAATGAACAAATGAATAAATGAATGAATGAATGAATGAATGAATGAATGAACGAATGAATGAATGAATGAATGAATGAAAAAGTGAATAAATTAATGGAAGACTTAATGCTTCTTTGGAGAGCGCAAGGGTGTTTTTCATGAGACTTCAATGGAAGGCGTTTGAAAGGTTACGCGTAAACCTGAGGGAGTGACTGAATGAATTTTAAATGAATGAATGAATGGATTAATAATGAATGGATGAATGGATTGTGAATGAATGGATGGATAAATTGATAATTAATGGATAAATGAATTGTAAATGAATGGATGAATGAATTGTAAATGAATAGATGAATGGATTGTGAATGAATGGATGAATGGATTGTGAATGAATGGATGAATGGATTGTGAATGAATGGATGAATGGATTGTGAATGAATAGATGAATGGATTGTGAATGAATGGATTAATGGATTGTGAATGAATGGATTAATGAATTGTGAATGAATAGATGAATGGATTGTGAATGAATGGATGAATGGATTGTAAATGGATGGATGAATGGATTGTGAATGAATGGATTAATGAATTGTGAATGAATAGATGAATGGATTGTGAATGAATGGATGAATGGATTGTGAATGAATGGATGAATGGATTGTGAATGAATGGATGAATGGATTGTGAATGAATGGATTAATGAATTGTGAATGAATAGATGAATGGATTGTGAATGAATGGATGAATGGATTGTGAATGAATGGATGAATGGATTGTGAATGAATGGATGAATGGATTGTGAATGAATAGATGAATGGATTGTGAATGAATGGAAGAGTCCATTTATGTTTGAAGTGAATGAATTCACGGAATGGAAAGGAATATATGGATAAGAATAAATAGACTGAAATAACATAGAAAATATATTGAAAAAAGTGAATTCAGAAAGATGAAAAATAAATTGGGAAAAAAATGAATCGTAATGGTCTCGAAACTTTACGGGGTTGATGCCACTATAATAATATTCGTGTTTGTATTGTATTTTATTTTATTGTTTTGTATTGTATTATATTGTTTTGTATTTTATTGTATTGTATTTTATTGTATTGTTTTGTATTGTATTGTATTTTATTGTACTGTATTGTATCGTATTGTATTGTATTGTAATGTATTGTATTGTATTGTATTGTATTGTATTGTATTTTATTTTATTGTATTGTATTGTATTGTATTGTATTGTATTGTCTTTTATTGTATTGTATTGTGATGTATTGTATTTTACTGTATTGTATTGTATTGTATTGTATTGTATTGTATTGTATTGTATTGTATTGTATTGTATTGTATTGTATTGTATTGTATTGTATTGTCTTTTTTTCATTGTATTGTATTGTATTGTATTGTATTGTATTGTATTGTATTGTATTGTATTGTATTGTATTGTATTGTATTGTATTTTATTTTATTGTTTTGTATTGTATTGTATTGTCTTTTAATGTATTGTATTGTGATGTATTGTATTTTATTGTATTGTATTGTATTGTATTGTATTGTATTGTATTGTATTGTATTGTATTGTATTGTATTGTATTGTATTGTATTGTATTGTATTGTATTGTCTTTTATTTTATTGTATTGTATTGTATTGTATTGTATTGTATTGTATTGTATTGTATTGTATTGTATTGTATTGTATTGTATTGTATTGTATTGTATTGTATTGTATAGTATTGTAATGTATTGTATTGTACTATATTGTATTGCATTGTATTGTATTGTATTGTATTGTATTGTATTGTATTGTATTGTATTGTATTGTATTGTATTGTATTGTATTGTATTGTATTGTATTGTATTGTATTGTTTTGTATTATATTGTTTTGTATTGTATTTTATTGTATTGTAATCTATTATATTGTTTTGTATTGTTTTGAATTGCATTGTATTGTATTGTATTGTTTTGTATTGTATTGTATTGTATTGTATTGTATTGTATTGTATTGTATTGTATTGTATTGTATTGTATTGTATTGTATTGTATTGTTTTGTATTGTTTTGTAATATATTGTTTTGTATTGTATTTTATTGTATTGTAATCTATTATATTGTTTTGTATTGTTTTGAATTGTATTGTATTGTATTGTATTGTTTTGTATTGTATTGTATTGTATTGTATTGTATTGTATTGTATTGTATTGTATTGTATTGTATTGTATATTATGAAAACTAAAACCAAAACATCAAAAGTTGGAAGAGGCATGAAAATAATTCCAATCTCGGATCTAACTTAACATTCAACCTTCCATCAAATGTCAGTTCACTTTTGATGGAAATCCATTTTTGAAAATGACTTTAAATCGATTTCAACTTAAGTTTACTTTTAGGAATCCTGAGAATTTGTGGTGTTGATGTTGTTGGTGGTGTTGATGTTGTTGGTTGTGTTGATGTTGTTGACGTTGTTGGTGTTGTTGATGGTGTTGGTGTTGTTGGTGGTGTTGATGTTGTTGGTGGTGTTGGTGTTGTTGATGGTGTTGGTGTTGTTGGTGGTGTTGATGTTGTTTGTGGTGTTGGTGTTGTTGGTGTTGTTCATTGTTTTGTTTGTGTTGTGGCTTTTGTTGTTGATTTTTTATTTGTCAAGGTTTTTTGGTGTTGTTGTTGTTGATGTTCTGCTGAAAATGTTGTTGAGTTTGTTGCTATTTTTGTTTGTTGTTGTTGGTGACGTTTTGTTGGTTTTGTTGATGCTTATATGAGTGATAATAGTGAAAGATTTTTTTTATTCTTGGCTTTTTATCGTTCTTTGTGTTGTTTATTTGTTTATGTTGTTGCTGTTGTTTTGGTTTTCATGACGTTTTCTTTGAATTATTTTTATTGTTGATGTTGTTGTTATTGTTGTTTTTGCGGACGTGTTGGATTGACTTTATCGATTTTTCCTTTTTCATCAACTCCACTCCCAACTTTTCACTTTTTTTTTTCCAAATTATACTCAATGATTTCAATTTCATCCCTTACAAAACAATACAATACAATACAAAACAAAACAATACAATACAAAACAAAACAATACAATACAATACAAAACAAAACAATACAATACTATACTATACAATACAATACAATACAATACAAAACAAAACAATACAATACAATACAAAACAAAACAATACAATACAATACAATACAATACATAACAATACAATACAATACAATACAATACAATACAATACAATACAATACAATACAATACAATGAAAAACAATACTATACAAAACAATACAATACAATACAATACAATACAATACAAAACAATACAAAACAAAACAATACATTACAATACAAAACAATACAAAACAATACAATACAATACAAAACAATACAATACAATACAAAACAATACAAAACAATACAATACAATACAAAACAACACAATAAAAAACAATACAATACAATACAATGCAATACAATACAATACAATACAATAAAACACAATACAATACAATACAATACAATACATTATTGGATGGATCGATGGATGAGGAAGTGGATTGCAGAGTTGATGGATGCTCAGAAGAATGGATGAGTAGATGGCTGGATGGGAAATGGAGGGGTAGATGGATGGGTGAGTAGATGGATGAGTAGATGGATGAGTAGATGGATGAGTAGATGGATGAGTAGATGGATGAGTAGATGGATGAGTAGATGGATGAGTAGATGGATGAGTAGATGGATGAGTAGATGGATGAGTAGATGGATGAGTAGATGGATGAGTAGATGGATGAGTAGATGGATGAGTAGATGGATGAGTAGATGGATGAGTAGATGGATGAGTAGATGGATGAGTAGATGGATGAGTAGATGGATGAGTAGATGGATGAGTAGATGGATGAGTAGATGGATGAGTAGATGGATGAGTAGATGGATGAGTAGATGGATGAGTAGATGGATGAGTAGATGGATGGATGAGTAGATGGATGGATGAGTAGATGGATGAGTAGATGGATGAGTGAATGGATGAATGAGAAGATGAATGAATGAGTAGATGGATGAGTAGATGAATGAGTAGATGGAAGAGTGGATGGATGGTTGAGTAGATGGATGTGTAGATGGATGGATGAGTGGATGGATGAAGGAGTAGATGGATGAGTGGATGGATGAATGAGAAGATGAATGAATGAGTAGATGGATGAGTAGATGAATGAATGAGTAGATGGATGAAGGAGTAGATGGATGAGTGGATGGATGAGTAGATGGATGGATGAGTAGATGGATGAGTAGATGGATGAGTAGATGGATGAGTAGATGGATGAGTAGATGGATGGATGAGTAGATGGATGGATGAGTAGATGGATGAGTAGATGGATGGGTAGATGAATGAGTAGATGGATAGATGAGTAGATGGAGGGATGAGTAGATGGATGGATGAGTAGATGGATGAGTAGATGGATGGGTAGATGGATGAGTAGATGGATGAGTAGATGGATGGATGAGTAGAAGGATGGATGAGTAGATGGATGGATGAGTAGATGGATGAGTAGATGGATGAGTAGATGGATGAGTAGATGGATGAGTAGATGGATGAATAGATGGATGAGTAGATGGATGAGTAGATGGATGGGTAGATGGATGAGTAGATGGATGAGTAGATGGATGAGTAGATGGATGAGTAGATGGATGGATGAGTAGATGGATGGATGAGTAGATGGATGAGTAGATGGATGAGTAGATGGATGAGTAGATGGATGGATGAGTAGATGGATGGATGAGTAGATGGATGGATGAGTAGATGGATGAGTAGATGGATGGATGAGTAGATGGATGAGTAGATGGATGGATGAGTAGATGGATGGATGAGAAGATGGATGAGTAGATGGATGGATGAGTAGATGGATGGATGAGTAGATGGATGGATGAGTAGATGGATGGATGAGCAGATGGATGGATGAGTAGATGGATGGATGAGTAGATGGATGGATGAGTAGATGGATGGATGAGTAGATGGATGAGTAGATGGATGGATGAGTAGATGGATGAGTAGATGGATGAGTAGATGGATGAGTAGATGGATGAGTAGATGGATGAGTAGATGGATGAGTAGATGGATGAGTAGATGGATGAGTAGATGGATGAGTAGATGGATGAGTAGATGGATGAGTAGAAGGATGAGTAGATGGATGAGTAGATGGATGGATGAGTAGATGGATGAGTAGATGGATGGGTAGATGGATGAGTAGATGGATGAGTAGATGGATGAGTAGATGGATGAGAAGATGGATGAGTAGATGGATGAGTAGATGGATGGATGAGTAGATGGATGGATGAGTAGATGGATGGATGAGTAGATGGATGAGTAGATGGATGAGTAGATGGATGAGTAGATGGATGAGTAGATGGATGAGTAGATGGATAGATGAGTAGATGGATGAGTAGATGGATGAGTAGATGGATGGATGAGTAGATGGATGAGTAGATGGATGAGTAGATGGATGAGTAGATGGATGAGTAGATGGATGGATGAGTAGATGGATGGATGAGTAGATGAATGAGTAGATGGATGAGTAGATGGATGAGTAGATGGATGGATGAGTAGATGGATGGATGAGTAGATGGATGAGTAGATGGAGGGATGAGTAGATGGATGGATGAGTAGATGGATGGATGAGTAGATGGATGGATGAATAGATGGATGGATGAGTAGATGGATGGATGAGTAGATGGATGAGTAGATGGATGAGTAGATGGATGAGTAGATGGATGGATGAGTAGATGGATGAGTAGATGGATGAGTAGATGGATGAGAAGATGGATGAGTAGATGGATGAGTAGATGGATGGATGAGTAGATGGATGGATGAGTAGATGGATGATCAATTCCTAATTTATTTCATTGGTTTTTATGTGACTTCGATTCAACTTTTTTTTATTTTATTTGTTTTCAATTTTTTTTTTTTTTTTTTTTTTCCTCATTTCTTATTGCTCTTATTATTTCGGAGTGTGGCGATATTTTTCTCAAAATTTTCCGCTCAACACATTTTTTCATTTTCAAAACTGTTTTTTTTGTTACAAAATAATTTTCTTTGTTTCACTTTTAAATTTAAAATCATTTCCAGTGTGAATTTGGTTTTTCGCCAAAA
>OX387253.1:507500-517500 GCA_947562095.1 Branchellion lobata | reverse complement strand
TAATAATAATAATAATTAAATATATAATTAAATAATAATAATGAATAATTCAAAAAAATAGGATTCTATTGAAGACAAAAAGAAAAAATAAATTTAAAAAAACGTAAAAATTAACCTGAAAAACGACAAAAAACTCAACTTGCTGAAACAAAAAATAATTTCAATGAAAAGTCAAGTTTGAAAGCAGAAAATAAGGGTTTTTACGAAACTAGCAAAATGCAAAACTGGCTGAAAAACAAACAACAAAACATGCCTCGCGAAGAACGAAAAAACAGCAAACTAGCGAGGTTACATTATCTGCAGACTTAAGTCATAAATAAACTTTTGGTAACGAGGTCTGATCCTACGCCATCCTTCTCTGCCTTCCTCATCCTCAAAAGAGTATCCCTTTTATTAATAATTCCTTTTTAATTGTATTTTGTATTTTGTATTTTGTATTTTGTATTTTGTATTTTGTATTTTGTATTTTGTATTTTGTATTTCATATTTCATATTTTGTATTTTGTATTTTGTATTTTGTATTTCATATTTCATATTTTGTATTTTGTATTTTATATTTCATATTTTGTATTTTGTATTTTGTATTTTGTATTTTGTATTTTGTATTTTGTATTTTGTATTTTGTATTTTGTATTTTGTATTTTGTATTTTGTATTTTATATTTTATATTTCATATTTTGTATTTTGTATTTTGTATTTTGTATTTCATATTTCCTATTTTGTATTTTGTATTTTGTATTTTGTATTTCATATTTCATATTTTGTATTTTGTATTTTGTATTTCATATTTCATATTTTGTATTTTGTATTTTATATTTCATATTTTGTATTTTGTATTTTGTATTTTATATTTTGTATTTTGTATTTTGTATTTCATATTTCATATTTTGTATTTTGTATTTTGTATTTTGTATTTTGTATTTTGTATTTTTTATTTCGTATTTCATATTTTGTATTTTGTATTTTGTATTTTGTATTTCATATTTCATATTTTGTATTTTGTATTTTGTATTTTGTATTTTGTATTTTGTATTTTGTATTTTGTATTTCGTATTTCGTATTTCATATTTCATATTTTGTATTTTGTATTTTGTATTTTGTATTTTGTATTTTGTATTTTGTATTTTGTATTTTGTATTTTGTATTTCGTATTTTGTATTTCATATTTCATATTTTGTATTTTGTATTTTGAATTTTGTATTTTGTATTTTGTATTTTGTATTTCGTATTTTGTATTTCATATTTTGTGTTTTATGTTTCAGCAAAAAATATTTTTAATGCTACTTTCCTTCGATGAGTTTCCTTCCAGAGTTGTTATCACAACTTTTTATCACTATATTCTTTCCAGAGTTTTTATCACAACCTTTATCACTATTTTCCTTCTAGAGTTTTTATCACAACCTTTTATCACTAATTCTCTTCCAGAGTGGTTATCACAACATTTTTATTTTTGTTTTTTTTTCCAATATTTTCTTATTTTTTTTTTACATTTTTCCGTTCCTCAAAATTAATTTTCATTTCATATTTTCGGACATTTAAACCTCCTTTTGGATTTTTTTGAAAAGTTGTTGAAAAGAAAAATTGAAAAAAAATTTTTTTAATTAAAAGATCTATTTTTGTTTTTTAATTATTTTGTTTGTATTCCCTTCAAAATCTTTTTGTATTCCCTTCAAAATCTTTTGTATTCCCTTCAAAATCTTTTGTATTCCCTTCAAAATCTTTTTGTATTCCCTTCAAAATCTTTTTGTATTCCCTTCAAAATCTTTTGTATTTCCTTCAAAATCTTTTTGTATTCCCTTCAAAATCTTTTGTATTCCCTTCAAATTCTTTTGTATTCCCTTCAAATTCTTTTGTATTCCCTTCAAAATCTTTTGTATTCCCTTCAAAATCTTTTTGTATTCCCTTCAAAATCTTTTGTATTTCCTTCAAAATCTTTTTGTATTCCCTTCAAAATCTTTTGTATTCCCTTCAAAATCTTTTGTATTCCCTTCAAAATCTTTTGTATTCCCTTCAAAATCTTTTGTATTCACTTCAAAATCTTTTGTATTCCCTTCAAAATCTTTTGTATTCCCTTCAAAATCTTTTGTATTCCCTTCAAAATCTTTTGTATTCCCTTCAAATTCTTTTGTATTCCCTTCAAATTCTTTTGTATTCCCTTCAAAATCTTTTGTATTCCCTTCAAAATCTTTTTGTATTCCCTTCAAAATCTTTTGTATTTCCTTCAAAATCTTTTTGTATTCCCTTCAAAATCTTTTGTATTCCCTTCAAAATCTTTTGTATTCCCTTCAAAATCTTTTGTATTCCCTTCAAAATCTTTTGTATTCCCTTCAAAATCTTTTGTATTCCCTTCAAAATCTTTTGTATTCCCTTCAAAATCTTTTGTATTCCCTTCAAAATCTTTTGTATTCCTTTCAGAATCTTTTGTATTCCCTTCAAAATCTTTTGTATTCCCTTCAAAATCTTTTGTATTCCCTTCAAAATCTTTTGTATTCCCTTCAAAATCTTTTGTATTCCCTTCAAAATCTTTTGTATTCCCTTCAAAATCTTTTGTATTCCCTTCAAAATCTTTTGTATTCTCTTCAAAATCTTTTGTATTCCCTTCAAAATGTTTTGTATCCCCTTCAAAATCTTTTGTATTCCCTTCAAAATCTTTTTGTATTCCCTTCAAAATCTTTTGTATTCCCTTCAAAATCTTTTGTATTCCCTTCAAAATCTTTTGTATTCCCTTCAAAATCTTTTGTATTCCCTTCAAAATCTTTTGTATTCCCTTCAAAATCTTTTGTATTCCCTTCAAAATCTTTTGTATTCCCTTAAAAATCTTTTGTATTCCCTTCAAAATCTTTTGTATTCCCTTCAAAATCTTTTGTATTCCTTTCAAAATCTTTTGTATTCCCTTAAAAATCTTTTGTATTCCCTTCAAAATCTTTTGTATTCCCTTCAAACTTTTTTGTATTCCCTTCAAAATCTTTTGTATTCCCTTCAAAATCTTTTTGTATTCCCTTCAAAATCTTTTGTATTCCCTTCAAAATCTTTTGTATTCCCTTCAAAATCTTTTGTATTCCCTTCAAAATCTTTTGTATTCCCTTCAAAATCTTTTGTATTCCCTTCAAAATCTTTTGTATTCCCCTCAAAATCTTTTGTATTCCCTTCAAAATCTTTTGTATTCCCTTCAAAATCTTTTGTATTCCCTTCAAAATCTTTTGTATTCCCTTAAAAATCTTTTGTATTCCCTTCAAAATCTTTTGTATTCCCTTCAAAATCTTTTGTATTCCTTTCAAAATCTTTTGTATTCCCTTAAAAATCTTTTGTATTCCCTTCAAAATCTTTTGTATTCCCTTCAAACTTTTTTGTATTCCCTTCAAAATCTTTTGTATTCCCTTCAAAATCTTTTTGTATTCCCTTCAAAATCTTTTGTATTCCCTTCAAAATCTTTTGTATTCCCCTCAAAATCTTTTGTATTCCCTTCAAAATCTTTTGTATTCCCTTCAAAATCTTTTGTATTCCCTTCAAAATCTTTTGTATTCCCTTCAAATTCTTTTGTATTCCCTTCAAAATCTTTTGTATTCCCTTCAAAATCTTTTGTATTCCCTTCAAAATCTTTTGTATTCCCTTCAAAATCTTTTGTATTCCCTTCAAAATCTTTTGTATTCCCTTCAAAATCTTTTGTATTCCCTTCAAAATCTTTTGTATTCTCTTCAAAATCTTTTGTATTCCCTTTAAAATCTTTTGTATTCCCTTCAAAATCTTTTTGTATTCCCTTCAAAATCTTTTGTATTCTCTTCAAAATCTTTTGTATTCCCTTCAAAATCTTTTGTATTCCTTTCAAAATCTTTTTGTATTCCCTTCAAAATCTTTTGTATTCCCTTCAAAATCTTTTGTATTCCCTTCAAAATCTTTTGTATTTCCTTCAAAATCTTTTGTATTCCCTTCAAAATCTTTTGTATTCCTTTCAGAATCTTTTGTATTCCTTTCAAAATCTTTTGTATTCCCTTCAAAATCTTTTGTATTCCCTTCAAAATCTTTTGTATTCCCTTCAAAATCTTTTGTATTCCCTTCAAAATCTTTTGTATTCCCTTCAAAATCTTTTGTATTCCCTTCAAAATCTTTTTGTATTCCCTTCAAAATCTTTTGTATTCCCTTCAAAATCTTTTGTATTCCCTTCAAAATCTTTTGTATTCCCTTCAAAATCTTTTGTATTCCCTTCAAAATCTTTTGTATTCCCTTCAAAATCTTTTGTATTCCCTTCAAAATCTTTTGTATTCCCTTAAAAATCTTTTGTATTCCCTTCAAAATCTTTTGTATTCCCTTCAAAATCTTTTGTATTCCTTTCAAAATCTTTTGTATTCCCTTAAAAATCTTTTGTATTCCCTTCGAAATCTTTTGTATTCCCTTCAAAATCTTTTGTATTCCCTTCAAAATCTTTTGTATTCCCTTCAAAATCTTTTGTATTCCCTTCAAAATCTTTTGTATTCCCTTCAAAATCTTTTTGTATTCCCTTCAAAATCTTTTGTATTCCCTTCAAAATCTTTTGTATTCCCTTCAAAATCTTTTGTATTTCCTTCAAAATCTTTTGTAGTCCCTTCAAAATCTTTTGTATTCCTTTCAGAATCTTTTGTATTCCCTTCAAAATCTTTTGTATTCCCTTCAAAATCTTTTGTATTCCCTTCAAAATCTTTTGTATTCCCTTCAAAATCTTTTGTATTCCCTTCAAAATCTTTTGTATTCCCTTCAAAATCTTTTGTATTCCCTTCAAAATCTTTTTGTATTCCCTTCAAAATCTTTTGTATTCCCTTCAAAATCTTTTGTATTCCCTTCAAAATCTTTTGTATTCCCTTCAAAATCTTTTGTATTCCCTTCAAAATCTTTTGTATTCCCTTCAAAATCTTTTGTATTCCCTTCAAAATCTTTTGTATTCCCTTCAAAATCTTTTGTATTCCCTTCAAAATCTTTTGTATTCCCTTAAAAATCTTTTGTATTCCCTTCAAAATCTTTTGTATTCCCTTCAAAATCTTTTGTATTCCTTTCAAAATCTTTTGTATTCCCTTAAAAATCTTTTGTATTCCCTTCAAAATCTTTTGTATTCCCTTCAAACTTTTTTGTATTCCCTTCAAAATCTTTTGTATTCCCTTCAAAATCTTTTTGTATTCCCTTCAAAATCTTTTGTCTTCCCTTCAAAATCTTTTGTATTCCCTTCAAAATCTTTTGTATTCCTTTCAAAATCTTTTGTATTCCCTTCAAAATCTTTTGTATTCCCTTCAAAATCTTTTGTATTCCCCTCAAAATCTTTTGTATTCCCTTCAAAATCTTTTGTATTCCCTTCAAAATCTTTTGTATTCCCTTCAAAATCTTTTGTATTCCCTTAAAAATCTTTTGTATTCCCTTCAAAATCTTTTGTATTCCCTTCAAAATCTTTTGTATTCCTTTCAAAATCTTTTGTATTCCCTTAAAAATCTTTTGTATTCCCTTCAAAATCTTTTGTATTCCCTTCAAACTTTTTTGTATTCCCTTCAAAATCTTTTGTATTCCCTTCAAAATCTTTTTGTATTCCCTTCAAAATCTTTTGTATTCCCTTCAAAATCTTTTGTATTCCCCTCAAAATCTTTTGTATTCCCTTCAAAATCTTTTGTATTCCCTTCAAAATCTTTTGTATTCCCTTCAAAATCTTTTGTATTCCCTTCAAATTCTTTTGTATTCCCTTCAAAATCTTTTGTATTCCCTTCAAAATCTTTTGTATTCCCTTCAAAATCTTTTGTATTCCCTTCAAAATCTTTTGTATTCCCTTCAAAATCTTTTGTATTCCCTTCAAAATCTTTTGTATTCCCTTCAAAATCTTTTGTATTCCCTTCAAAATCTTTTGTATTCCCTTCAAAATCTTTTGTATTCCCTTCAAAATCTTTTTGTATTCCCTTCAAAATCTTTTGTATTCTCTTCAAAATCTTTTGTATTCCCTTCAAAATCTTTTGTATTCCTTTCAAAATCTTTTTGTATTCCCTTCAAAATCTTTTGTATTCCCTTCAAAATCTTTTGTATTCCCTTCAAAATCTTTTGTATTTCCTTCAAAATCTTTTGTATTCCCTTCAAAATCTTTTGTATTCCTTTCAGAATCTTTTGTATTCCCTTCAAAATCTTTTGTATTCCCTTCAAAATCTTTTGTATTCCCTTCAAAATCTTTTGTATTCCCTTCAAAATCTTTTGTATTCCCTTCAAAATCTTTTGTATTCCCTTCAAAATCTTTTGTATTCCCTTCAAAATCTTTTTGTATTCCCTTCAAAATCTTTTGTATTCCCTTCAAAATCTTTTGTATTCCCTTCAAAATCTTTTGTATTCCCTTCAAAATCTTTTGTATTCCCTTCAAAATCTTTTGTATTCCCTTCAAAATCTTTTGTATTCCCTTCAAAATCTTTTGTATTCCCTTAAAAATCTTTTGTATTCCCTTCAAAATCTTTTGTATTCCCTTCAAAATCTTTTGTATTCCTTTCAAAATCTTTTGTATTCCCTTAAAAATCTTTTCTATTCCCTTCAAAATCTTTTGTATTCCCTTCAAACTTTTTTGTATTCCCTTCAAAATCTTTTGTATTCCCTTCAAAATCTTTTGTATTCCCTTCAAAATCTTTTGTATTTCCTTCAAAATCTTTTGTATTCCCTTCAAAATCTTTTGTATTCCTTTCAGAATCTTTTGTATTCCCTTCAAAATCTTTTGTATTCCTTTCAAAATCTTTTGTATTCCCTTCAAAATCTTTTGTATTCCCTTCAAAATCTTTTGTATTCCCTTCAAAATCTTTTGTATTCCCTTCAAAATCTTTTGTATTCCCTTCAAAATCTTTTTGTATTCCCTTCAAAATCTTTTGTATTCCCTTCAAAATCTTTTGTATTCCCTTCAAAATCTTTTGTATTTCCTTCAAAATCTTTTGTATTCCCTTCAAAATCTTTTGTATTCCTTTCAGAATCTTTTGTATTCCCTTCAAAATCTTTTGTATTCCCTTCAAAATCTTTTGTATTCCCTTCAAAATCTTTTGTATTCCCTTCAAAATCTTTTGTATTCCCTTCAAAATCTTTTGTATTCCCTTCAAAATCTTTTGTATTCCCTTCAAAATCTTTTTGTATTCCTTTCAAAATCTTTTGTATTCCCTTCAAAATCTTTTGTATTCCCTTCAAAATCTTTTGTATTCCCTTCAAAATCTTTTGTATTCCCTTCAAAATCTTTTGTATTCCCTTCATAATCTTTTGTATTCCCTTCAAAATCTTTTGTATTCCCTTAAAAATCTTTTGTATTCCCTTCAAAATCTTTTGTATTCCCTTCAAAATCTTTTGTATTCCCTTCAAAATCTTTTGTATTCCCTTAAAAATCTTTTGTATTCCCTTCAAAATCTTTTGTATTCCCTTCAAACTTTTTTGTATTCCCTTCAAAATCTTTTGTATTCCCTTCAAAATCTTTTTGTATTCCCTTCAAAATCTTTTGTATTCCCTTCAAAATCTTTTGTATTCCCTTCAAAATCTTTTGTATTCCCTTCAAAATCTTTTGTATTCCCTTCAAAATCTTTTGTATTCCCTTCAAAATCTTTTGTATTCCCCTCAAAATCTTTTGTATTACCTTCAAAATCTTTTGTATTCCCTTCAAAATCTTTTGTATTCCCTTCAAAATCTTTTGTATTCCCTTCAAATTCTTTTGTATTCCCTTCAAAATCTTTTGTATTCCCTTCAAAATCTTTTGTATTCCCTTCAAAATCTTTTGTATTCCCTTCAAAATCTTTTGTATTTCCTTCAAAATCTTTTTGTATTCTCTTCAAAATCTTTTGTATTCCCTTCAAAATCTTTTGTATTCCCTTCAAAATCTTTTGTATTCCCTTCAAAATCTTTTGTATTCCTTTCAAAATCTTTTGTATTCCCTTCAAATTCTTTTGTTTTCCCTTCAAAATCTTTTGTATTCCCTTCAAAATCTTTTGTATTCCCTTCAAAATCTTTTTGTATTCCCTTCAAAATGTTTTGTATTCCCTTCAAAATCTTTTGTATTCCCTTCAAAATCTTTTGTATTCCCTTCAAAATCTTTTGTATTCCCTTCAAAATCTTTTGTATTCCCTTCAAAATCTTTTGTATTCCCTTCAAATTTTTTTGTATTCCCTTCAAAATCTTTTGTATTCCCTTCAAAATCTTTTGTATTCCCTTCAAAATCTTTTGTATTCCCTTCAAAATCTTTTGTATTCCCTTCAAACTTTTTTGTATTCCCTTCAAAATCTTTTGTATTTCCTTCAAAATCTTTTGTATTCCCTTCAAAATCTTTTGTATTCCTTTCAGAATCTTTTGTATTCCCTTCAAAATCTTTTGTATTCCCTTCAAAATCTTTTGTATTCCCTTCAAAATCTTTTGTATTCCCTTCAAAATCTTTTGTATTCCCTTCAAAATCTTTTGTATTCCCTTCAAAATCTTTTGTATTCCCTTCAAAATCATTTGTATTCCCTTCAAAATCTTTTGTATTCCCTTCAAAATCTTTTGTATTCCCTTCAAAATCTTTTGTATTCCCTTCAAAATCTTTTGTACTCCCTTCAAAATCTTTTGTATTCCCTTCAAAATCTTTTGTATTCCCTTCAAAATCTTTTGTATTCCCTTCAAAATCTTTTTGTATTCCCTTCAAAATCTTTTGTATTCCCTTCAAAATCTTTTGTATTCCCTTCAAAATCTTTTGTATTTCCTTCAAAATCTTTTGTATTCCCTTCAAAATCTTTTGTATTCCTTTCAGAATCTTTTGTATTCCCTTCAAAATCTTTTGTATTCCCTTCAAAATCTTTTGTATTCCCTTCAAAATCTTTTGTATTCCCTTCAAAATCTTTTGTATTCCCTTCAAACTTTTTTGTATTCCCTTCAAAATCTTTTGTATTCCCTTCAAAATCTTTTTGTATTCCCTTCAAAATCTTTTGTATTCCCTTCAAAATCTTTTGTATTCCCTTCAAAATCTTTTGTATTCCCTTCAAAATCTTTTGTATTCCCTTCAAAATCTTTTTGTATTCCCTTCAAAATCTTTTGTATTCCCTTCAAAATCTTTTGTATTCCCTTCAAAATCTTTTGTATTCCCTTCAAAATCTTTTGTATTCCCTTCAAAATCTTTTGTATTCCCTTCATAATCTTTTGTATTCCCTTCAAAATCTTTTGTATTCCCTTAAAAATCTTTTGTATTCCCTTCAAAATCTTTTGTATTCCCTTCAAAATCTTTTGTATTCCCTTCAAAATCTTTTGTATTCCCTTAAAAATCTTTTGTATTCCCTTCAAAATCTTTTGTATTCCCTTCAAACTTTTTTGTATTCCCTTCAAAATCTTTTGTATTCCCTTCAAAATCTTTTTGTATTCCCTTCAAAATCTTTTGTATTCCCTTCAAAATCTTTTGTATTCCCTTCAAAATCTTTTGTATTCCCTTCAAAATCTTTTGTATTCCCTTCAAAATCTTTTGTATTCCCTTCAAAATCTTTTGTATTCCCCTCAAAATCTTTTGTATTACCTTCAAAATCTTTTGTATTCCCTTCAAACTTTTTTGTATTCCCTTCAAAATCTTTTGTATTCCCTTCAAAATCTTTTGTATTCCCTTCAAAATCTTTTGTATTCCCTTCAAAATCCTTTGTATTCCCTTCAAAATCTTTTGTATTCCTTTCAAAATCTTTTGTATTCCCTTCAAAATCTTTTGTATTCCCTTCAAAATCTTTTGTATTCCCTTCAAAATCTTTTTGTATTCCCTTCAAAATCTTTTGTATTCCCTTCAAAATCTTTTGTATTCCTTTCAAAATCTTTTGTATTCCCTTCAAATTCTTTTGTTTTCCCTTCAAAATCTTTTGTATTCCCTTCAAAATCTTTTGTATTCCCTTCAAAATCTTTTTGTATTCCCTTCAAAATGTTTTGTATTCCCTTCAAAATCTTTTGTATTCCCTTCAAAATCTTTTGTATTCCCTTCAAAATCTTTTGTATTCCCTTCAAAATCTTTTGTATTCCCTTCAAAATCTTTTGTATTCCCTTCAAA